>JAQGAF010005151.1:0-12627 GCA_034687865.1 Kryphioiulus occultus | reverse complement strand
TCGGTCTCCACGCGCTTCGCACCACACCTTTGCGTATCCTATCGCGTACGCCTTATCTTTTGTTGCTTTGCCTTAGCGATTTATTTATGCAATCATCCTTTCGTATTTTCACTAAGTAAAATGTTTATTTGCAATTGCAGTCATCCTTCTCTTTCGGCCGCCCGCACGGTAGGCCGGTGCGCGAAACACCACTAGCCCCACGTAATTTCACTGCGCATGAGGCATCTTGCCTGCCACCTCTTGCAGAGCCGAGCCTCCTAGGTCTCACAACTGTTCTTCAGAAAGTGGGATGGCACATGCAATCAAGTACCTAATTGACAGATGTTATGGAATCAAGTACCTAATTGACAAATGTTATGGAATTAGTCCTACTATTAACAGTGTTTTACAGTTTTCTGGGGTAAACATTTCGACATCTAATGCTGCAATCAATCAATTTCTCAATGGAAATTGTTTTGAAGGCATGCATGCTATAATGGAAATGTTCAAGCTGCTGCAATGTTGTTAAAGCATGGGGCAAATATGTATTGCCAAAACTATTTTGGACAAACAGCTCTTCATCTTGCAATTTATTATGGGCATACCGACATCGTAGAACTTTTAATAAGCCATGGTGCAAACCCAAATGTTGTTTTGGAAGGTGGAAAAACTTTGTTAGACATTATTATTGAAAGTAAATTGTATGATGCCGCAGAAGCGCCTGAAGTTATTAGCACAATCTTTAATTCCTATCTTTATCAATGCAATGCTTTTCTTGGTCTGCCCGCTGAAAATATGGCTCGTATGACAGAAATACATCGTGCTGTGAAAGACGGTGGCCTTTGTAAGGTGCAATGTTTACTGGAAGATGGTGACTGTGAAATCAATGCTACTGATTTCTATGGTAGAACTATATTAGAACAATCTTGTGAATATGGACAATTGTGCATTGTTCGACATATTGTCGAGACAAGAAACTTAGATTTGAAAACTTCTCAAAGTGAAACAACGTCTCTTCTATGTTTATCAATATGCAAAGGTCAGCTTGAGATCGTAAAATACTTGTTTGATTTTCTTAGAGGTGTTATTACAAAATTTATGTCCGATGTTTTCATATCGTTTTCTGCTTATAGTGATAGTGAGGAGCTCATATGTGCCATCACGTGCCATATGTGATAATTTGTCTGCTCATTGCAATATTTACACTTCCATTGGGGATTTATTTTTAAATGTTTGTGTGGCATTTGGAAACGTGAACTCAGCTCGAGCATTTCTAAGGCATGGAGAGAATATAAACGCTCAGAACGATTTGGGAGAAACTGCTCTACATAAAGCAATGAAATACGAGCATCCCAAAGCCTTGCAATTTCTTTTAGAAAACCATGCTAATCCGAACATAGCTGATAAAACGTGAGACACTGAAGCCAAATTACGGGTACCATGAGTGTGTTTTAGTCATGATTTGTCTGCTTGAGGAACACGATGTGGCATTTTAGATACTTGATGTGATTACTACAGCAATTATGGCAATATGTTCTTAAAATAACTGAAGTGCATCATTCCAATAATATTATTACTGGGATTTATCTTATGTCATGTATAGCTTAAATAAAATTTGTTGATGAAATTGTCGCGTTGGGTTTATTTGTAATTGCTATTTTATGCATAGAATCATATCGAACA
Organism: Kryphioiulus occultus; assembly: GCA_034687865.1. NCBI lineage: Eukaryota > Metazoa > Arthropoda > Diplopoda > Julida > Julidae > Kryphioiulus > Kryphioiulus occultus. Next base: position 10,965 of record JAQGAF010005151.1, on the reverse strand, counting down.
TTATATTGCATGATCCTTTTGTAAGGTTTGCTAAGACAAATGTTATTTTAAACTTGAGCTATTTTCCCCTTATTTCTCGCACTTGTTTAATATATTAAATGGAGACTTGTGTTTACTTATGGAATTAAGTGATGCTCATTTAAACGTTATTGTAATATTATGTAGGTTGCTTTTCATTAGCACACGTATTGATAGTACAACATACAGTGTATATCAAATAAAATTTGCTTAATAATGATCAAATATTTGCATGGCTTTGTCATCTAATTTACTCCACATTATTCCACAATTATCTATTATATTGTACCATCTTAGTAGTATAGAAGTCATTTCTGGTGACGTCTTGTATGTGACTCGCCTTGTAAATTGTCGTAGTTTACTTACACATGAACAGTGGTAAAATTTTAGGTTGAAATTGAAATCTTAGTCATAATTTCGCTCCTGTTTTTGGTTAATAAATGAGGGACAAATATTCAAACATTGATACCAGATAACTAACATTAATCGTCCTTAAAATTAAATCTAATTCAAAAACTGAGATATTGCTGGTTTTGAGCTACATTCATGCATGGAAAACATTCATGCAAAAAAAAAACTACATCAGCATCCTTTTCTTTATAAAAAATAATTTGAATGTCATTTGTAAACAAACATCGATCTCTTCTGAAGCAGTGCATGATGTGGGTATTGAGATGATGGGTATATTATGTTTAATAAGATTTTGCAAATTACTGATAAATGGGATGCAAGGCAGTAACTGGCTAGAACGAACTCAGAACCCAGTTGAAAGATTGGACAATTTCACATCAATCCACTTCCTATGAACTGTTCCAAAAGTCAACAAATTGTCAAAATAAACCTGTTAAAAATTGAATTAATTCGTGGAATAATTCTTTTAAAACTATGAGAGTTTGACAGGGTTTGATGTTTTACCTGTATTGAGAGATGAAATATTTTTAGCACACACACACAGGCACCTACATCACCACTTAATGAAATTTTTAATTTAAACGTGCCTTTGGGTTTTGGAAAGACTACATGTATTAACTGCGTTCCCCCGTTGTGAAATTACTTTGAAATTAAGAATATCAGTTTTGCTATCAATTTATCGCCAATTTTTTTTAATTTCCAGTCAGTTTTCACCATGCAATGTGCATAAGTTTTTAAAAAATGTAAGTGTTGAGGGCATTTGTGAGACCGAGGAGGCTCGGCTCTGCAAAAGAGGGAGGACAGATGCCTTATGCGCAGTGGAATAACGTGGCGCTAGCGGTGGTTCGTGCACCGGCCTGCCGTGCGGGCAGCCGAAAGAGAAGGATGACTGTAATTGCGAATAAACATTTACTTAACGAAAATACGAAGTGTGGTTGCATAAATAAAATGATAAGTCAAAGAAAAGGCGAACGCGACACGATACGTGGAAGTATGGCGCGAAGCGCGTGGAGACCGACCCGGAATGGGAACGCGACCGACAGGGTGACGGCTGGTTGACGCGACCGATTGTTCACGCGTAAGACGACCCGATGGGTGATGGAGTCAGGGAGTTGCGATGTTGGCAAGCCTTGGAGCCAAGCTTGAGATGCGTTGCGGGCTGACGGAGTGTTCTTGCTCGATGAACGCAGTTGGACGGGTTCCGATCGGAGAACATGCGATGGGCAAAACGCACAGATGCGATCGCTCACGAGGGGAAGCGTCGGGCGACGTCAGGCGTGGAGCAGAAGCGAAGGCTGGCTGGGCAGCGACCGAGAAGGCTACAGGTCCGCGACGGGGAAGTTCGTTACGCGGACTGAATGATGGATCCAGCGGGCGATGTCATCAAGCGACAGATTCTTCAGGGCAAGCACAAATAATCGTATTGCTCACCATAAATGCGGCCCATGCAGTTCGGACTCAGGTGCGTCGGCGGGTTCAGTGTAGCGGCGTTGATCGGGGGGCAGCAAAGTGCTGCGGTACAGTCGAGAACCCAGTAGAAAAATGGCAGGAAAACAGTCTGCACACTGCACAATCAGAAGCGGCAGTTCATCAGCGGCAAAGATGGAGAGAGCCCCAGCTCTCGAAGAAACATTGCCACCGGTCTTGACCAAACATTGGGTTGGCAGCGGCCAACAAGTTTGCGGACTGCACTGGTCCCGGAAGAACTCGGCTTCCAGATTAACAGGAGTTAACCATCCCAGCGAGTGATGGCTGCTATGGGAGGAAGCATAACTCACTGTGGTAGAACTGGAAGGCTGCCGAGAGAAGAGGCAAGAAGAGGCATAGCTCACAATAGCAGTGCTGTAAGGTGCGTGTCGAAGGGTGGCTGTGCAGGCAACAGGCAGGACGACCTGTCCTGTGTGAATCTGGGTATCGACTGCCAGGAAAATACAAAGACAAAATGGAGTGCAAGAAAATTGGCTGAGTGCCAAGAATGTGGTCAGGCCACAGGTCGAGCTTGACCCTTGGCCTGAACACGGGGCAAGCATGTGGATGAGTCCACTAGAGCCCGGGGCTGCTCAGCAGCTCTGCAGCTGCGTGCAGTCCGGTCTCAAGGGAGCCGTGACGTCACTGTGGGGGACTAGGTCACGATGAGGTCAAGGCTCGGGTAGTCCCCAGGGGCAACCCAAAAGTACCAGAAAGAAATTTGCCAGTTGGCAGGAAAAGTCTCACAGCATTACAAAATCCCTGGGTTTCATTGGCTGGAATTCATAGCAATAATAAAGGCAGAGAAACGTTATAAGATGAAAAATAGGGAAAATGTGAGTTTTCCATTTTTCATTACATTTTTCAGCATAAAATATGGAGAAACTATAATTTTACGGCCATTCGGCCATCGGATTCGTCAGATTTTTTGCTTTTAATAATTTCTTAACAAGAAAATTCAGAGGAAAGTTCACTTCTGGCACACGTACAAGCGCAGCTTTGTCCTGTTGATTTTACCCGAATAAATTACAGAATTCACCAAGTGGAAGTGAAGTTGTTTATAATGAAATTATGCAAGATAAATACGAATTCGTTTTGCCTGGTCCGATTGGGCCTCCATCACCTTACAAATTTAGTGTATCTGTGAGACTCCGTAAATGCCATCTTTTTGTGTCTTTATGTGCCTTCGTAGTAGAACTTTTTTCTCCATGGCCGCCATGTTCAATTCACTGAATCTGTGTTTGCTAACGCCTTTCGACGGATTTTTTGGCTTCTAAATGGTAAACTTCGAACCAATTTTCTCCTTCAGTATCAGGATTTACCAGATTACAGATGTAAGTGAAGATGCATTTTCCCAGCTTTTACAATTCGTTTTAATTTCGTATACTAAGAACCTTTGCTAAAATGCCCTATGTGCTTGGGCATATTTTAAACCTAAGTTGATGTTGTCAATTAAAACCCCCTCGCTGGCCTTAAAGCGTACATGTACTGTTCGTGGCAGGCATGGTAGGCCCGATTGTGGTTGCGTTTATCAATCGGTATTTATTAGCTAACAAAGATCAAGGCCATCTGAATTTGCCTATTATAAGGTCTAAAATTGCCATCACAAATGTTCAAGTGTTGAAAATTGAGAAAATTCATAGTTTGTTTTTACGTTGACGCATCAGGCAATATGCAGTTTTTGGATATGACAATTGCAGGACATGTGTTCGAACACAGGTTACTTGAGCTGCATGCACTCCATGGAGCAGATGCAGCGTATTCCCATACCGGTACATTTATTGTTTTATTCGATCTGTCCCATGAAAGAGACTTGAAATTGCATACAGTGGATAAAGCAAGTATTGGCAATTGGTGTTTTTATCACAAAAAACAACTTAAAAGTTAAACAAACAAATATTATTAAGTAAATAAAGTAATTGTGCCTTCTATTTCTGCCTCACCCGGTATAACTGAGCCCATTTGTTAGTTGTGTTGGTTTTTATAGCTTTCATGGCTTTAAAACCATACACCTTAAACGCAAAGTGTGAAGAAGACATAAAATGAAAGAATCGAAATTATTGAGATTTGAGCAAAACATTTCAGACTTACATAACTTTGCATATGCCTCTGCATTCTCTGAACTGTTTGCCATGATACCATAATATTCGTACGCTAACCATGCCATTACATGGAAATCCCTAAATTATGGTGTATCTTTACATTTTAACTGTGGCAAATTTTGTGCCTTGGTTAAGCCTTGCCTTTCGGAATGATAACTAAACAACTGGTTGACTGGACTGGTTTAGTTTCACTACTGTACTGATCGATGCAAGACAAGTTGTATTTAATAATTAAGTTATATTATTATAAATAAATTATATATAATATATTTAATAATTAAATTAAGTTGCCGTGGCTAGGACAGGTGTCATTCTTGTATACTGGACTCAAATCTACAATGTGAGGTCGTGAAAGGTCGTGATAGAAAGTTTCATTATGGTGGGAAACTGTTTAACTTGCACTACAGAAAATACTCATTTTTATGTGAGGATTATTATCCAGTCCTTCATATTTTCATGAAATACTGTCACGCTTTAGTATTGCCTTAAGAAGCATCGCGTTGCAACTACAGTTTCCTTTGAGTTTGTTACCTTCATCCACCTTTGTGCATTCTTTGTTTATAAATGGTTTGTGACTGAAATGGATGTTGTTATGAACACAATTATAGTTAACATTGTAGGATACTATTTCATAAGCAACATTGCAATAATCAATACCTATCGTCATATCTTAGTGCAGGAATTCTTGGTCAAACGTTTCGATTATGATAAAGATTCAGCGGATGCAGCTATTTTGTCTCAAATTAACAAACATAAATTAGTGGCAAATTAGAGACAAAATAGCGACAAATTAGTGACAAAATAGAGACAAATTAGTGAAAAAATAGAACCAAAATAGACAAATTAGTGAAATAGAGAAAAAATAGACAAATTAGTGAAATAGAGAAAAAATAGACAAATTAGTGACAAATTTGTAACAAAATAGACAAATTTGTAACAAAATAGACAAATTAGTGAAAAATAGAGACAAAATAGTCAAATTAGTGGACAAAATATAGACAAATTAGAAAATATCGACAATAGACAAATTAGTGAAAAATAAAAGCAAAATAGACAAATTAGTGAAAAATAAAGGCAAAATAGACAAATTAGTGACAAAATATACAAATTAGTGACAAAACAGACAAATTAGTGACAAAATTGTGACAGAATATAGACAAAATAAAGACAAATTATTGAAAAATTAGTGACAAAATAGAGACACATTAGTGAACAAATATAGACGAATTAGTTAGAAAATATAGACAATAGACAAGAGACAAATTAGAGACAAAATAGGGCAAATTAGTGATAAATTAGTAACAAAAGAGACGAAATAGAGACAAATTAGTGAAAACATAGTCAAAATACAGGCAAATTAGTGAAAAAAAGACAAATAGAGACAAATGGTGAGAAATTATTGAAATATTTTATCACTAACTTGTCGATATTTTGTCTATTTTTTCAGTAATTTGTCTCTATTATAATTTGTTTCACATTGTCTCACAGCCAAAATAGTGTCTAGAAATTTGAGACAAATTAGTGAAAAATTAGTGAAAAATAGGGACTAATTAGTGAAAAATAGGGACTAATTAGTAACAAAATAGAGACAAATTAGTGAAAAATAGAGACATAATAGACAAATGATAGACAAATTTGAAACTAAATAGTCAAAAATAGAAATAAATTAGTGAAAAAATAGACAAAATAGAGGCAAATTAGTGAAAAAATAGACAAATTAGTGGAAAATTAGAGATAAATTAGTGACAAAATTTAAACAAATTATTGACAAAATAGAAACAAATTAGTGACAAAATTGAAACAAATTAGTGACAAAATAGTGACAAATTAGTGTCAAAACAGAGACAAATTAGTTACAAAAGAGAAATTAGTGACAAATTTGAGACAAAATAGAGACAAATTATTGAAATATTAAGTTGACACTAATTTGTCTATATTTTGTCTATTTTTTCACTAATTTAGAGACAGATTTGAGAAAAAATAGACAAATAGAGAAATAATTGACAAATAGAGAAATAATTGACAAATAGAGAAATAATTGAAAAATTAGTAACAAAATAGGGACAAATTATTGACAGAGTAGAGACTAAATAGAGACAAATTTTTTTATCTATTTTCCATAATTTGTCTATATTTGTCTATATTTTCACGAATATTTCACTAATTCGTCTCTATTTTGTCACATTTTGTCTGTTTTCTCTATTTTTCTCTAATTGTACATGAAAAATGTACAGGAAAACCCGGATCTAGTTTGCCTCCATTTTGTCACTAATTTTTCTCTTTTGTCACTAATTTGTACCTATTTTGTCACTAATTTGTCGATATTTTATCTATTTTTACACTAATTTGTCGATATTTTATCTATTTTTTCACTATTTTGTCTCTATTTTATCTATTTTATTTTTTCACTATTTTGTATATATTTTGCCGCAAATATGTCACTAATTTGTCGCTATTTTGTTACTAAATTGTCGATATTTTATCTTGTCTATTTTTTTAACTATTTTGTCTCTATTTTGTCGCAAACTGGCCACTAATTTGTCTCTTTTGTCACTAATTTGTACTTATTTTGTCACTACTCTGTCTTATTTTTCACTGATATTTCACTAAGACGCCTCTATTTTGTTTATTTTTTCACTAATTTGCCTCTATTTTGTCTATTTTTTCATTAATTTGCCTCTGTTTTGTCTAATTTTTAATAATTTGTCTCTATTTTTTCTATTTTCTTTTTTTTTCACTATTTTGTCTCTTCTATTTTTTTTCTATTTTATCTAAATTTTGCCTTAAATTTGCCTCTATTTTGTGTATTTTTTCACTAATTTGTCTATATTTTTTCTATTGTATATTTTTTTCACTATTTTGCCTATTTTGTCTTGTCTATTTTTTCACTATTTTGTCTCTATTTTGTCGCAAATGTGTCACTAATTTGTCTATTTTTTCACTATTTTGTCGCAAATTTGTCCCTAATTTGTTTCTTTTGTCACTAATTTGTCGATATTTTGTCTATTTTTACAATAATTTGTCGGTTTTTTGTTTCTATTTTGTCTCTATTGTCTCAATTTTTTTCACGAATTTGTCCCTATTTGGTCACTAATTTTTCAATAATTTGTCTGATATTTTTCACTGTTATTTCACTAAGACTCTCTATTTTGTCTATTTTTCAATAATTTGTCTCTATTTTTTCTATTGTCTATTTTTTTCACTATTTTGTCTTTATTTTGTCTGTTCTATTTTTTCACTTTTTTATCTCAATTTTGCCTCAAATTTGCCTCTATTTTGTGTATTTTTTCACTAATTTGCCTCTATTTTTCTATTGTATATTTTTTCACTATTTTGTCTATTTTGTCTAGTCTATTTTATCACTTTTTTGTCTATTTTGTCGCAAATTTGTCACTAATTTCTCTCTTATGTCACTAATTTGTCGATATTTTGTGTATTTTTACACCAATTTGTCAATATTGTTCACTAATTTGTCGGTTTTAGTATAAAATAGATACTAAAACCGACAAATACTTATTCTGTTAGTAATTTTTCGATAATTTGTCTGTCTTATTTTTCACTGATATTTAACTAAGACGTCCCTATTTTTTCTATTTTTTCACTAATTTGCCTCTATTTTGTCTATTTTTCAATAATTTTTCTCTGTTTTTTCTATTGTCAATTTTTTTCACTATTTTGTCTCTATTTTTTCTATTGTATATTTTTTCACTATTTTGTCTATTTTGTCTTGTCTATTTTTTCACTATTTTGTCTCTATTTTGTCTATTCTATTTTTTCACTATTTTATCTAAATTTTGCCTCAAGTTTGCTTCTATTTTGTGTATTTTTTCATTAATTTGCCTCTATTTTTTCTATTTTTCAATAATTTGTCTCTATTTTTTCTATTGTCTATTTTTTTCACTATTTTGCCTATTTTGTCTCTATTTTGTCTATTCTATTTTTTCACTATTTTATCTAAATTTTGCCCCAAATTTGCCTCTATTTTGTGTATTTTTTCACTAATTTGTCTCTATTTTTTCTATTGTATATTTTTATCACTATTTTGTCTCTTTTGTCACTAATTTGTCGATATTTAGTGTATTTTTAAACTAATTTGTTAATATTTTTCACTAATTTGTAGGGTTTAGTCTCTATTTTGTCTTTATTGTCTCAATTTTTTCACGAGTAAAAAAACGAAATAGTAATTTTTGAATAATTTGTCTATATTTTTTCTATTGTATATTTTTTAACTATTTTGTCTCTATTTTGTCTTGTCTATTTTTTCACTAACTTGCCTCAATTTTGTCTATTTTCAATAATTTGTCTCTATTTTTTATATTGTCTATTTTTTTTCACTATTTTGACTCAAATTTGCCTCTATTTTGTCTATTTTGTCTCTATTTTGTCTTGTCTATTTTTTCTCTAATTTGCCTCTATTTTGTCTATTTTTCAACAATTTGTCTCTATTTTTTCTATTGTCTATTTTTTTCACTATTTTGTCTCTATTTTGTCAATTCTATTTTTTCACTATTTTATCTAAATTTTGCCTCCAATTTGCCTCTATTTTGAGTATTTTTTCACTAATTTGTCTCTATTTTTCTATTGTATATTTTTTTCACTATTTTGTCTATTTTGTCTAGTCTATTTTATCACTATTTTGTCTATTTTGTCTCTATTGTCTCAATTTTTCACGAATTTTATACTTATTTTGTTAGTAATTTTTCAATAATTTGTCTGTCTTATTTTTCACTGATATTACACTAAGACGTCTCTATTTTGTCTATTTTTTCACTAATTTGCCTCTATTTTGTCTATTTTTTCACAAATTTGCCTCTATTTTGTCTATTTTTCAATAATTTATCACTATTTTTTCTATTGTCTATTTTTTATTACTATTTTGTCTCTATTTTGTCTATTCTATTTTTTCAATATTTTATCTAAATTTTGCCTCAAATTTGCCTCTATTTTGTGTATTTTTTCACTAATTTGCCTCTATTTTGTCTATTTTTCAATAATTTGTCTTTATTTTCTCTATTGTCTATTTCTTTCACTATTTTGTCTCTATTTTGTCTATTCTATTTTTTCACTATTTTATCTAAATTTTGCCTCAAATTTGCCTCTATTTTGTGTATTTTTTCACTAATTTGGCTATATTTTTTCTATTGTATATTTTTTTCACTATCTTGACTATTTTGTCTAGTCTATTTTATTACTATTTTGTCTCCCTTTTGTCGCAAATTTGTCACTAATTTGTCTCTTTTATCACTAATTTGTCGATATTTTGTGTATTTTTACACTAATTTGTCAATATTTTTCAGTAATTTGTCGGTTTTAGTCTCTCACTAATTTGCCTCTATTTTATCTATTTTTCAATAATTTGTCTGTATTTTTTCTATTGTCTATTTTTTCACTATTTTGTATATATTTCGCCGCAAATAAGTCACTAATTTGTCTCTTTTGTCACTAATTTGCCTCTATTTTGTGTATTTTTTACTAATTTGTCTATATTTTTTCTATTGTATATTTTTTTTCACTATTTTGACTATTTAGTCTTGTCTATTTTTTCACTATTTTGTCTATATTTTGCCGCAAATATGTCACTAATTTGTCTATTTTATCACTATTTTGTCTCTATTTGGTCACAGATTTGTCACTAATTTGTCTCTTTTGTCACTAATTTGTCGATATTTTGTCTATTTTTACAATAATTTGTCAATATTTTTGACTAACTTGTCTGTTTTGTAACTAATTTGTCACTGTTTCGTCAATAATTTGTTTCTATTTTGTCACTATTTTGTCACATATTTATTTATTTTGTCTCATATTTATTTATTTTGTCTCTATTTTGTCAATAATTTGTCTATTTTCCCTATTTTTACACTAATTTGTCTCTATTTGCTCTATTTCTTGACACTTTAGTCTGTGAGACAATGTTAGACAAATTATTACAAGATAGACAAATTAGTGAAAAAATAGACAAGATATAGACAAATTAGTGACAAAATAATATTTCAATAATTTGTCTCTATTTTGTCCCAAATTTGTCACTAATTTCTCTTTTGTAACAAATTTCTCTTTTTTGTCACTATTTTGTCTCTATTTTGTTACTAATTTGTTTCTATTTTGTCACTAATTTCTTTCTATTTTGTCTCTACTTTGTCATTAATTTTTAAATAATTTGACTCTGTCTTTTTTTTAACTAATTTGCCTCTATTTTGTCTATTTTTTCAGTAATTTGTCTCTATTTTGTTGCTACTTTTTCACTAAATTTTCACTAATTTCCTTTATATTGTCTATTTTTTCGCTAATTTGTCTCTATTTTGTCTATTTAGTCTCAAATTTGTCTATAATTTGTCTCTATTTTGTCTATAATTTGTCTCAATTTTTTCACTTATTTTTCAATAAATTTTCTATTTTTGATTCTATTTTTTTCAGTAATTTGTCTCTATTTTGTCTCTTCTGTCTCCAATTTGTCTCTATTTTGTCACTAATTTGTCTATCTTGACTATATTTTGCACTAATTTGGCTCTTTTTTGTCACTAATTTTTTCAGTAATTTGTCTTTATTTGTCTATTTTCCACAAATACTTCACTAATTCGTCTCTATTTTCTCTATTTCTTGACACTGTTTTGTCTGTGAGACAATGTGAGACAAATTATAATAGAGACAAAATAGCGACGAATTAGTGAAAAAATTATATTTCAATAATTTGTCTCTATTTTTGTTTCAATTTTTCCAACTTATTTGTCTTTGTTTTGTCTCTTCTATCTCTAATTTGTCTATTTTTTCTCTGTTTCACTAATTTGCCTCTATTTTGTCACTACTTTTTCACTAATTTGCCTCTATTGTCTCTATTTATTCAATAATTTTTCACTAATTTGTCTATTTTCTCTCTATTTTTCACTAATTTATCTCTATTTTTTCTATTGTCTAACTAATTTGTATATTGAAAAAAATTGACAAAATAGAGGAAATTAGTGAAAATTTA
>JAQGAF010005150.1:0-12627 GCA_034687865.1 Kryphioiulus occultus | reverse complement strand
AATAAAATAATTATCAGCATAAATTGCTGATATTTCTGTCAATCATGCACTCAAGTAAGGTCTGCTGAATAACTGGTTAGTTAATTTTTTATTGATTTGAGTGTTTTTAAAAAACGTAGTATAAAATAAAATGTAACATGAGGATAACAAGAGGAATTTAACTCTGAATTTAACTCCATCACCGGCTTAAAAGTGCTAATCATAAAGTTTTTCAGTTGGAAAGCTTGCTTTCTGCACATACCGTCCTTTTTGTTATAGAAAATATTCGTAATTTTTTTTTTAAAAATTATTTTGAAAAAAGGAGGCGTACATGGTTTTCATAAGAAATTTCCAGCAGTTTTCCTGAATTCATTTGTGGACTAGATTTCAAAAACTTTCGGCCATGGAGTTACCGTAATTTTGTCTAAAAATCGTTAATTTTAAACCTATACTCGATGAAACTATCGATACTTCGATTCCTGGCTGAAAAAATAATGCAAGATGTTGTGAAATGAATTGGAACAATTGGGTAATAATCGGTTCCAGTTCTCTCGCTAATGTCACATCAGGAAATTGCACCTTGACCTCGTTACCCTGTATTGCAATTAATGTTCAACTATATGCACAGGATCATAGCTTACAAATGAGTGTATTGCACACGTCAATGATTCGCCGATTTTAGAGCCGCTACCCAGACAGCTTCCACATGCATGTGGGCATGCACGGGTAGAAAATTTCGTTTTGCACCTAGGTTAAAGTCCTGCTAGACCGGTTTTTTTTTAACTCGTTCATGGAACTTTGCTCAGATTGAATTTACGAATTGGTTTTGTTTTCGTGATAAACACAACACCACGGGTGTGTTACATTGTAGTTCTCGTGTTTGAAAGGTAAAGGTAGACCTGGGGTCATGCAGCTGACCGGATATGCAAGCTTTGGTGTTTTGAAACTCGGATTTAAAATACAGCATGGAAAAGTGTATGTTCAAGAAAAGAATCTATAGCTGTAGGCCTATGAACTAATTGTGCAAAAAATAAGGGACTGTCGTGATGGCTACGCTTGGCTTTACTTTCATCGAGGTCAGAGGTTACATCATTCCTTTGTGTACTGGCTTCATCTCGTCCACTGATTTACGCAACGGATTAGTTTGGCAACGAGGAACTTGCAGTGAAACACACAATGGCAAAGGTCTGTCTCAGTTTTCTTGTTATTTTGAATGCTTTATACTGTAGATTTTATTAGATTGACAATGGCCCAACCAATGCATGTTAACAGCTCGCAGTTAGGTTTAGACCTAAAGCTGTTGAGCAGGCGGCATCACAGATGGCGCTGGTATCATTGCGTGATACCTTTAGCTATGCCATTAGCTTTCCAGTTTGAATGCATTCTTGCTAACTGTAAATGCTCGTCTGGTGCTGAATACATGGATTTCAATTAAAAATTCGGTCGGTTCGAATACATGACATGCATTACATTTTACAATTTTTATATAATACATGTAATTGATTTAATTCCTAAATCTCGGTAAGCTAGTGTAAGCTTCCAGTTTACAGACAGCATTTTCTCTCATATTTGGGATTTTGACGTTTGCGACAATAAAACTTCAAGTAATTTGCATTTAGAAATGCATTAGAAATACATTTTGAAATACCTGTAGATTGAGTCAAATTTAGTTCCAAACTGTATTGACAAATACCGCATATAGGAAAATGCATTTTAAAATGTTTTTAACCAGTTGAAATGCATATTGTAATGTATTATGTGTTTTGGACTTTGGAGAATGTACATGTATTATGAAATGCACACTGGGGATCAAAGAGTATGTTGTGAAATGCAGTGTAATGTATCCTGTATGCATAAAAGAATCCATTTTAAACCATCTAAAATATTCAAAAATAAATGAGAACTGGTAATGAACTAAAGTTTAAAATTCAAAAACACATCAATTTCATTCAATTCAATGCAGCACACATAACTTTTGCAGGTATGTAGATTCACTGACATTGTGAAATATACAAGTCAGTATATTTTATAATGCAAAATGCATTAGTGAAATGCATTTTTGTTAATATTACCAAATGTATTTCGTATTGGGATAAAAACGACCAATGCATTTGCAATTCATAATGCATTTCACAATGAATTTCCTCTCCATATGGGATCCCTAAGGAGGGTGAAACATTGAGTGGGTTAATAAAAGGTTTCCAGCAGTTGGCTGGGGATTTGAAAGGGGTGTGCGTATGACATTTTGCAATTTGCAGTCTTTTATTAGAATTTGTTTTTTGAAGGATCTGGCTATTTCAGATATGAAAGCTGGTATTATTTTTGAGGCATACTTTTTTGTGTATGTTGAAGCAAACCTCAAGAAACCAATCAGGGAAATTTAATGGGGTGGTACATGTAATATTTGACGTTGGCAAAGTCCGTTCTCTTCAACTAAAGCATTTCCCATCTGTTTGGGTGGACGTACAGTATGTACATGTACATACTTTGTCTAGTTGTTTCTAAATTGCTCAATTTGGTGGTGAAATTAGGAATGAAACGTGACATTCAATGGAGCGATTTCAGACATAAACAACTTACCTCAGAGGCTTTCCCGCCAAATAGCAACTGCTGTTTCTGTCTGTATGTGGACATATGCCAGGATCTCCAGGAATGCAGGTCTTGAAATTCACATTTAGTGGATTTCAAGCATGCTTTACTTAAGACATTTACTTAAGACATCCTGCAACGAAGAAAATGCGCGTTTGGTTTGTTTTCATTGTCTCAATAATACAAAACGCCACAATTTCTATTGTACTCAATTTTATTTAAGTCATAAATAGTATCCATAAATTTATAGTTTTACGTCGCACTTAATTTACTTATGTTTGTAATTTTTAAATGCAAAGTTGATGAACTCCGATTTTTAATGCATCACTTATAATTACAATAAAATTAATAATTGCAATTAATTATTTCCATGGTCAACTTTAGTGCAGGAATCACTAAAGAATAATGATGAGGAAATTAGTTTGGAAGACAGCATTAATTTCAACTGGCCTTCTTGTTCGGTACTTTAACACTGTTATACTTTGGACTCTTAACTGTAAAATCAATAATTGCCACTTTTAACGGTCGCATTATACATGTAAATGTAAAAATTGATGGTAAATACAGTATAACAATTTTTAGTACATTATAAATGTGACGTCATAAAACGAAGAAGTCAAAATACAGCTGCTAATTATTTTAAAAACAATTCACTTGCGTAGCATTGCTAAATGAGAAATACGGTACTTGCCTACTTATCAAATTTTTCAAAAAAAATTCCCTAAAGCTTTTCTGTCATTATGAGTAATTTTAAATTTTTCGAAAGTTAAAGAAGTCTGCAAACTGGTTTCAGTCACTAGTATTCACATCATTATTAGTTTCGTTTACGATATTCCCTAAATTATTAATAATATTGTTTCTTTTTACAAAATTGTGGGCTGAAATCCATCATTTCGTCATCTATAACCTTTCTGTAATTTCCGCCATATGACATTTGAAATGGGACATTCATTTCTTATCTGATCTACAGTAGGTCGTTTCCCAATACACTCAGGTCCTGTTCGTGATTTTAACGCTACTTGAATTGCTTCCATACATTAAAATCTTATAAACAATATATAAATACACTGTGCGTACGTTTTAAAATGGCATTCCACATTTATGGAATGGTCGTATTTTTTATTGAAATGAACTTGCTATTTCTGGTCACAACTGGTTCCAGAGTAGTTTTTTTTCTAGTTTAACGTCGTTTATACTGAGTTAGTTAAACTTTACTGTATAGGCTACACGTTTAACGTAAGCTACAGGTATCATACCGTTATATATTTTACTGCAATTTTATAATACTTTAGCTACTAAATGGTCTGCAGTGGTTTTATAGAATTTAGACTGGACCATATAGTTTTATTAATTCGACGACGTTCACAGCCATACTTGAGCTTTGGCTTTGCTCATTTTAATTATATGCTTTTTATTTCATCTGAAAACATCTGCGTAAACATGGCCTGTAGGTAGTTTACGGAACTATGACATCGTTCATTCTAGCTTTAGCGCTATGGCTATAATACAAACTGGATCCATTCAATTGGTAGGGTTCGGTTTGTATCAAGTTGATTAAGATGATATAGATTGGCTTCACATTTATAAGAGTAATTGATTTAAAGTACTGATTTGTGCTGTCAAGATGGTGTATTTTGGTTTATTGCTGCTGGTCTTTCTTGCTTCTGGGAGCATCCAACGCGGTATGTAATGGTTGTCTATCCAATAGCAGTTCATTTTTCATATATACACTTTTGTGACGACAAATGAACACGTATCTGACTTGAAAGTCGGCTGCGTAAATAAATTTCTTGACGAGATCTCAGTTTCGAAACTGTATAAACCTACCTTCTACATGCATGCTACATGTACTACACCTGAGTTGACTCACCTGCATGAATCGAGTAATAATGTGGTTTTCTCAGCAATTAAATGTTGAATTTAAAATCTGTAAAATGTGTTTTTTAAACTGTTTATTCCTCTTTATAATTCGCCTAGTGTGAAAAGGATTTCTGCTGAATTTCTCTCGTGCGGCTACTTCTGGTGTAGTAGACATTTTATCGAGAAACCATGAATTAACAATTTGTCTGGATGTGTGTTCATTAAGCTCTGATAATCAAATTGCATTCAGAAACACTTTTATAGCCATAGGGGTACAAGAATGCATATGCCATAAATAATGCAAATTTGGGTTGCTCCAAGATCGACATTTTGCGCCACAAATATGCTTAAGGAATTTTATGCAATTAGGTAAATTATAAAGAGGAATACATTATCTACAAAACACATTTTCCTAATTTTCAAATCGGACATTTGGTTTCTGAGAAAAACACATTTTTACTCGATTCATGCAGGTGAGTCGATTTTTTTTTGCTCTCAAATGAATTTCGTAAGAACCTCTTGTGTATACACATGTACATTAGCAACAATCGATGACGTGCCATTTTTAATGGAAAATAAGTGATAATAAACCAATACAAATGACACCAAAAACGGAAATTGTAATGCATCTGGCTAGATGCAATAATTTAAGTGATTAACATGTTGTGATTTTTAGCTTTTTAATTTTATTAATATTTCGACTTTGAGAAAAAATTGTTATGCATGCTGTTGGAATAAATAATGAGTTAATTGGGATTATATAAATTGCCTTGTTTTAGTTGACTGTGCGAAAAAACGTGCATCTCCTAATTCTACAGGTAATATTACTATATTAATGAATATTTAAGGTAAGGCACAATGCATATTAAATTAGCTGTGACTTTTAAGTAAGCAAAATCCGCTCAACATACAGTAAGCCAATTTAGACAGTTAACTTTTTAAATTCGTGCACTGTGGCAGATGGGCACAAACATATTATTTGTTTTGGATGGGTTTTACTCCTGAAAAATTGAGTGTAAAACAGGTTTTAGGTGGTTTAAATCTGTGAGTTAGTTTATAAAATTAATTTATAACATTTGTAAAATTGCATTAGAATTCCATTGACTTTAAAATTCATGGAAGCTTATTTAGATACGATTTGTCCTTGCAGGCGGATTGTTTGGAATACTCGAGAATTTTTTCCAAACCATAAGCAATGTTATTATCTCTATCAGTCATGTTGTTACCTTCATCATTCAAAGTGTTTGCGAAGATATTTCCGTAATCAGTCGTGCTATAATCAATGCGCAAGGCGGATAGGAATGGAGCAATACATTGTACAGTAGCATCATAACATAATTTTTATACCAATGTAAATTTGGGATACTAAAAATCCATAATAGTGAATAAATCTGTCATTTATGACAGTATAAAATTCTATGAGATTCAGAAATATTCAATATTTTACTGATGAACAGACCAGTTCCCTAAATATTACACTGTATAGGAATGATGAGAAGTGCCAAAATCTGAAATTGTTTTCTTTTTATTCAAAAATCACATATTGGATCGACGTATAAATGAAATAAAATGAATCGAAGGATCAGCCATTGCTGACTAGACGCTTTATCATGAATCATACTGATACAGGTGCCTTTAACTAATTATACAATGATTCATTTTCATAGTATGTGAAGTTTAAACAGGTGGAGAGAAGCTGAGTAGTTGATAAATAAGCCTAATAAATACGAGAAATTTGAGCCGTAACCGTATACAAAGTTCAGATTCAGAAGCTGGTGAAAATAATGATAGCCAATTTCAGTATTAATAATAAAAACATTATTCAGTATCAGTAATTTTATAAAACTGATCAAAAACGCAAAATTTACGCATAGTTTTTCCAATAGTTTTCCTAAAATAACTCGTCCACATCTTTTTCTTAAAAACTTTAGTAGGTATTTTAAGCATT
Organism: Kryphioiulus occultus; assembly: GCA_034687865.1. NCBI lineage: Eukaryota > Metazoa > Arthropoda > Diplopoda > Julida > Julidae > Kryphioiulus > Kryphioiulus occultus. The sequence goes on along the minus strand of JAQGAF010005150.1, from coordinate 6,251 downwards.
TCAATTTTTCAATAAACCTGTGCTGTTCTGGTTATCAAAGTTGGTCATAAGAAAATTCGTGAAAATTTTGAAACACGAATAGAAGGGGTATGGACTTAATTTGTGAAGCATGTAGAAGTGCAATAAATTTCCAAGATTTTCTTGATAAATGCAAATTACATGAGTTTGACACGTTCGTTTATTGTTTTCTTTATAAAATCCATAGTCCTATGAATTTAAAAAAATGATAAAAGGAGCATAGCATTGAAATGCAGTTGATGCTATTAAATGTCTGAGAAATATTTTTGCGAGAATTAAATTTCTCAAAATTTATTGGGACCGATGATAAAATGTTTTTCAATTTTACCGTACCTGTTTCATGATTCAGTGAAATCATGAAGCAATTTCAGTTTAAGATTTACATGTAGTTCCAGGTTATTTCTGACGTGAGGTCCCATGTTGGTGGAGAACAGCTTTCTCCCATAAGTATAAAATGCGAGTTCACTCTATGAATATAGTTGACATTCAGTACAGTTTGCAAGACATTCTCTGATCTAAAGTTTTGACATATGGAAAGCTACTATAGTTGACGTAAAGGTCGGCCATTTCATTTGGTCTTTGTGTTATTTGTGGAGATAACAGGAGATGTACTCGTGGTTGTTTGATGGTCATGGAGCAATGAATTGGTACCATGAACTTTCTCAACTGTGATAAGGAACAACATTTATAAAGCACGCTTGAAGGTACTACAGTACGTTTCATTTAATTTGTTGTACCCAATAAGACATCTTCATTTCTGATAGTTTTGAATGAATGTTGTGTAAGGTATTGTTGAGATGTCGGATGAATATACATGTAGGTTGTGATGGGTGGTTGAGAGGGTGGGATGCTTCAAGACTGATGTGATGAGGGTTTGGTAGTTCCATGGAGGTGAAACGTATTCTGATTTTCTGATCCCAATGTTTATTATGCAGAGAGGTGGTAACTAGGAGAATACAACACATGACACTCATTAATCGTAAATTATTTCTTTTCCTATAAAAACGAAAAATAAATAATTTGAGTGATTTCTATGTTACATGACACTCATCTTTATTAGTCGTTGATCTCAAACTTATTGTTTATGGGGGTGGACTGGTTGGTTATATTTGTTGTTTGTTTGGTGTTTTGAAGTTGAAGAACTGCTGTTTCAGGGTTACCCCAGACCTGGAAAACCAAGCTGGATTTGTCAGTGATATTGTAAATGCTTGGAAAATTCAGGGAACATGGATTTACTTTGAAGTAGTCAGGGAAGTTTAGCAAATCAGCAACACAAGTCATTTTGACAAAAGTCAAGAGATGACCAACAGTTCTGTGGAAGAAAAATAATCTGAACTTGCAGTTTACTTTTGAAAATCTGTGTTCCATCTCCTGTTTATATTTTAATATGCAACCTATAGCATTCCTCACATTAGGGGGTGACAATCCTAAAAAATAATTGTAATTGAAATTGACTAATTGGTGTGAGCATCCGCAAATGACTACCAAAACCGGTTTTGGGGGTTTTGGTAGCTATATGCACATGCTTATACCAATTAGTCAATTTCAATTACAATTATTTTTTTAGGATTGTCATGTGCTATTTTTTTGCATTTTCTGTGGTCTGGGTGCCAGGGAAGTTTGCTTTAAAACCTAGAAAAGTCAAAGAAGTTGAAAATTTATATTTGGGTAAACCCTGCTGCTTCTGGTTTTTGGAATTTTGTGTAACTTGAATTCTGCAGTTGTTCAAGCGATTGTTACAAAGCCAAAAAGTTGACAGTAAAGTTTGATTGCATGGCTGACCATGACTTACATGTGTGGCTGTAGTGAGGTATTTGACGCCTATAAGGATGTCTGGTTTTTGCTGAGCTGAAAATGAAATTGTAATTTCTGGACATTTGTCTTCAGTGTTTGAATTGTCAACAGGTTGAGTTTATAACAAATTTGAACAAATGGCAAACTTGACAAAACCATTCTGCATGCGGTTCTGTATGCCTGATTTCCAAAACTGATCTCTATATCTGATTTTCGAAGAGCAGATTAATAGGCCAACGTTAAAAATCCTCAACCAACCAAACAAAGAGCAGATTGTCTTTGCCCACATTCCTGACCGTTAATTGTGATTGTTTGTTGTCTACAATAATTCATAATTATTTTGCAAGAAAATAATTCTTTGCTAAAACCTTTGGTCAAGATTTTGGAAATGTCAACCGTTGTTCTCATTTAAGAAAATAATTGTGACTTATACAAAATTCTGTCTTGGATTTTGTACAATCCACAAATCATGCGTTGTCAACCACAAGAAGTTTATTTTTTGGTAAACTATTATTTTAGCTTTTGAAATCGCATTAATTGCTTGCATACGTCCATTTTGTTTGCCAAGGACTCACATTTGAGCTGGCTTGTAACCGCCTAGCATTTATTTGAAATTACACACATTTTACCTTGAAATTTTCCTTGGATTTTCCATTTGCCAGCTGGAACCTGACTCGTTACAGAGATGTGCATTACGATTGGATCATCTGAAATAATGGTATAATTATTTTAATGTCTGTGAAATAGGACACTGAAGGGTGGACGTTAAATTCAAGTTTTCACGAATCATTTGTATACATCTGTGTAAACATGTCGTGCTGTATATAGCACAAGCATGACATCATTCGTTGTGGCTATTGCACATGACTATATAATGCTAGTCCACTCATTTGTTCTGAATCACATTTTGCAACAAGTTGATCTGACGAAGATTTTCCCATAATCTAAATTAATAGAAACTATTTTGAGATTCTGATGTGGGCTGCTAAAATCATGACCAATTCTGATTTAATGTTGTTGGTCTTGCTGGCTATTGCGTGCATTCAATGTGGTGAGTAAAGACCATCTGTCGCTGTGTTTCGTATGCAGTCGGAATTTAAATTTAAAAATATTGCAAGTTTTTGAACTATGATAGTAAATGGTGGGTTTGTATAATTGTTTTATTATAGTTGACTGTGAGGATACACCTACTTCTGCTCCTGCTGGTAATCAATATCAGTATTCATACATATTGTGATGTTAAGCAAAACACTCAATTTATAATATACATTTTACATGTATTTGCTTTATACCTAGTTAATTTTCTTAATGTAATTTTGGTGGATGAATTCAGAAAATGTGTTGTGAAAATAACATATGTATTGATAGGCTACATTTAAGCTGATAATTTGTGATTGTTCATTGATACTGCCAGGTCAAAATAGATAATGTTCCGAATTCATGAAAACAACGAAATATTAATGGAATAACGTTTGTGGTTTTGCCGTATTTTAGGTTTCTAAAATGTCAAATTCTGTTATAAATGTATGGCAGCTCATTTAGATCACTTTTGTCTTGCAGGGGGTGTTGCTGGAATAATTGAAAAAATTGCGAAAGTGGTTGAAAAAACCATTGAATCAATCAGTAAAGATGTTGCTAAAGATATTTCTGTAATCAGTAAAACCGTTGCTGATGTCAATCAAGCTAAAGCTCAAAGTGGTTGAGTTCTGCGCTGTTTCAACAATAACGTGTATCCATTGCTTCGTTGTTATGTTATAGTATATGGCAATGCATTTATCGAAAATTTACTTATCATATTTAAAAATATGGTAAACATATACCAAGCCCTAGGCCCATTTAACTGTGTATTTCTCTAACACAAATCGCACTAGTTCCTTGCAAACGACATCCATTATCTTTTTTGGATTTTATTCTCGCAAATTTTCTAGCAATTTCAACCTTTCTTCAAGCCCTATTGTGACAAGATTCCACCAAGATTCTATTGAAATATAATAAGAATGTTTGCCAATTTTTACAATGTATATTTTACATGTCTGATATACAGTAAACAGCCGTAGTTTAAATTCCAATAAACTCGTTATGTACGGTTTAAAAAGAACTTATTGCTTGTTTAATTCAGTCTCGCCGTATAAACATTTCAAAGTTGAATTTCTGTGGAAAGTTTAATAATGAATGTTTCAAATGTCTGACGAAGGCCTGCACTTTTCAATGCAGACTCATGGTGTAACCTTCGTTTGTTGCTTGATGATATGAAGGACATATCCGAAATGAGTCAGATATATACAGGTGGTAACTGATATCGACTGTATACTCCAGTCGAATATAAACTCGTTCACAAAATACTGCAACCTTGCTGTAAATTTGTAGCAAACTTGAGTTGAAACTTACTCCATAATTAACTAAATTCTAATATAATCGAATGATCAAATTATACCTCGAAATGTTATTATACCTCGAATGTTATTATTCAAAAAAATACTCGTTGGTCACAAAAATTCATGCAGTATTGGCACGATATTAATTGTTGAACCTGCTTGATGTAAAGGTGTTAAATTCGAAAAAAACGTTTGGTTTGTCTAGAAATTTTGCAAAACGTTTCTGGAAAACCTGGAAAAGGCAGGGAACTTTGAATGAAGATTTGGCCAGTCACCATGATGGAAGAGAAGTTGAAGAAAATGTGAAGCATGTTCATGTTCTTCTTGAATTGTTCTTGAATTGTTGAAAAATTTTCAAAAATAAAACCCACTTAAACTGAAAACTTTTAAGGGATGAAAATTATGAATTTTCTTCACTTTACTGACACAGAAACGAACTAAACGATTCATTGAATGAGGTAGATTCTAACGTAAATTCAAGAAAGAACCTCAAATTATAAACCTTTTACAACAGTATAGTCGAATCGTGTTTCATATTGCTCCAGGTGCCCAAACTGTGTTAGCTATGACGCAAATGTGAGTGTAATTTACACAGGTGGTTTCGAAAGTCAACAGTTACTGGATAAGCCGAACTTGCAACTTAAGCTACGTTCTCACGAGGCAATTTTTGTCGATCAACTTTCTGTTGAAAGCTAGTTGAAACGTGAGAACACGATTCAACAGACTTGAATCAGAGTTGATCAATGATTTGTTGAATCGAACAAAGTTGACCACCCTTCAACTTTTGGTCTTTCAACAGCTTTCAACTTGCTCAAGTCTTTCCTTTTAGAGCACGTGAACGAACAAAATTCCGAATTTTCGTCGAAACGTGTTCCATTCCTCTTTCGCGTTCCATTTAATGCGAATTGCGTAGAAATAAGGGGACCCTACACGGGAATTATTACTGTCGGTTTCGACAAATACGGACAGTAATACGGATCGTGTAAGGGCAATACTGATGTATTGACGTCCGATAATGACGATTAGCCGAATTTTCGGATAACCTTGTCAGTATGAAGATATTGACAATAATACTGACCGTGTAAGGGCGTTCGTCAGTAAATCTGTCAGTATTTCGCCAGCAGCCATTGAAGACGGACGTGCCACATACGTTGAATTTCGTCGAAGAAATATTCGTATGAGAACACATTTTCCGCTGTTGTTCTCAATCATCATCGTACGGTTTGCGAGTGAGTATTGAAATTATTGCTGAATAAGCCTTGTAAGTCTCCAAATGCGGTTTGCCTTTCATTTAGACGCAAACGCAACTGAACTTTAGATGTTTTGATTTGCAGTGTGCAGAAACGTGTGAGGCGATGGTACAAATGCATCATATATTTCAATTAATTGCTTTACAATATATTTCAATTTGGTCACATAATAAGTTGTTCTTTTTTTAAAAAAATTACCTTACTTTTTGAACTGGCCTAGTATATTACACCTAGCTGTTGGCATATCGAAGATATTCCAGAGGCCCTGACATATGTCTCACCTTGTATATTACTGCACAATGATGTATTGACGCCTTTGCGTGCCTAATAGGTGTTTAACTTCGTCATTGCTTGTTCAGATGAATTTCATTAGGGAAGGGAATTGAATGGATGAACACTAAGTGGGTTATTTTTAGCAACGTTGCTGATTTATTTTTTATCGGTATTATAAAAGCTTTTCAAATTTATTTAAAAATGAGCTTACATAACTGAATAATAATCCCACATGGGTTCAGTATTTCCCATTCATTAATTTATTTGCCGTACATATTCACTGCATATTGTAGGCTAGTTGTGTTGTTTTATTAAAATACCGGCAGATTTCCTTTGATAAAAATCGGCGCCTTTTGATTTGAGAAGTCTGATACATAGTTTCCATGCACACATAAATTGCATTTAGATAAAATCTACTTTATTAACGCCAAGCATCATTGCGTTGCAATGGCCGTACTTACAAATTGTCACCTGGTGGTTAAAAGCTGCACCTCAACTAGAATATAGGGCGATAGGGCGTGGTCTATCTGGCTTCGCAAAA
>JAQGAF010005149.1:0-12629 GCA_034687865.1 Kryphioiulus occultus | reverse complement strand
GCAGCAGCCGACGAAGGCACAGCATCAGAGTCGGCCATGGCTTCCGAGAGGAAGGTTGTGCTGTTACTGGCTTGGTTAGTCGTCTGGATTTGCGAATTGACTGCGGCGGTGCAAGGCAAAGAAGGTAAGAAAACTCTCTGTTAAAAATGTATCTCAGTGGCAGAGTGCTGCGGAAGTGCGATTTTCGGGGCCGTATTTCCGAAAAATACGCCAAAATACAACCCATGTGCCAGTGCCGAATGCCGATTGGAGCTAGCTGTCAGAATTTGCCAAATAAACGCTGGGAGATACCGCGACTCTGGGAAATTGTGCGAAACGGAGGATTTTCGAGGTGTGCATCTGGAGATATTTTCACAGACGCGAAAACTGCATCGCTACGGATTATTCTGTTCTCCAAATGGAACGTCAGGCTAAACGGAACGTCAGACGAAATGCTACGCTTCGCCGCACTTGCTACGTAGGCACGGTGAACCCAAACCACAAAACATGCCCAAACTGCCCCATCAAATCCGATGCTTTAATCCACGTCGCTGGTTTCCCTTAAAAACAGTGAATCAGAATCGAGTCTGTACTGTTTTCCTACCTGCTAGAAGCTTCGAAGCAACCCCGAAGAATTTCGACAGATTAAAAAATCCACCAAATGTGCCAAATTTCGGTGGGTTTCGCGACTTGTGTTTGTGCGTGTTTCGTACGACCCCAAATCAAATGCGATAATTGGATATTTGGATTTTCTCTGACAGACTGGGTTTCGTCCACTGCAGCCAGACTGGACGACTATCATGCCTGACCAAAGGGCCCATCCAGACGCTTAGGACTATGGTGCCTGGGGTGCTGACCACTAACGTTGGATATTCCCAAACAATCGGCTATCAAGCTCAAATGGGCCGAATCTACGCCCCTTTGTGCCGCAAGAAATACAAATACGAGGAGGCAATGGTGAACCCTTATAACCCTGAAAGTTCGTTGTCCGAAGACCTGCCATGGCCTAGCCGAGCGCCGAGCCATCTAGCCCGGCATTAGCGGCTTGGGACTCCCCCCCTGATGAAGGGGACACTTTTCGGACCTTTGTCTGACTACTAATTGCTTAAACAGAAGCCGCCCATGACCATGAACGGCTCATTAGACCGTCCTGGCACCTGGAATCCCTCTCGTTTATCAATTTCCATCGATTTAAGTTAAGGCTTTTCGACTGGTGGCGCTTCATGGCAGACTGACTGGCAATGGGGTTGGCGTAGGCTTCGATTATACGAACCCGAAATCGCATTTTTTTGTTTTTGAGGAATTTGGTAATTGGCGAACATGCCTTCGCTGTTGACCAATGCTTATAGGGGCCACCGTGTTTTAGCCAACTTGGTTTTAGCGAGTTTTCTTAACAGCTGGGAATTTGAGCCCGTCAAAGTTGATTTATTCAACTTGGATGGAAATCATGGATAAAATCGGTTTAAATTTGTGGTAGATTTGTCTGAAGTCGTGCGTGTAAACGTGTTTTGCTGGAAGTCGAGTGAATTTTAGAAATTTGACTTGAGTCAGCAATGGGGTGATTTGGTTCAAACGTACATGTAGGCCTACTGTAGTTTAGGCAAGTCGACTTTCACTTTCGGCATGTAAACACAGTGATCACTAAATAGCTTCTACTCGCCTTAAAATAACAAAATATCCGCGTGCATAACTCAAGTTAACATTTTCAACCGAAGTATGATTAATGTACAGTACATGTTTATACTAATACAAATAGACTGCAGTGTAGGCTTATTGAAAATAGAATCACGCTCGTATATGGTTTGAATTCACGTGAATAACACGTCCTCACGTGCATAAAGTTTCACGCCTACCGATCAATTTCGGTCAATGAGCTTGTCCATTTCGGAAAAATGTCCAAAAATGGTTAAGTTTTTGGTCAGAGGTCACCGAGGTGAAATATTCGTGAACCTAAATATTTACAACTATTCTCGTCTTCTTGTTGATCCGAGTCAGTGTCAACCTAACCAAGTTTGGTTGAATAGCCACGAGCTACAGTATTTTGAATTCCAGTTAGGACTAACGTTTCTGCTCTGACCCCTGCCTGACCCAAATCATGTTTCGATGTGGTCCTATTTAGAGTCGTCCCTTCTCATGTAGCCTACATGTAACTCCTTTGGTCAGAAGTCGTATTTTTAGCGTTGATTTCTTCCGAATTTTCAGCGTTTTCCTGTGCCCTCGGGTTGATAATAATTTTTAGGCTGAAAATTTTTCGCCGAAATTTCGAGTTCAAGGTCCAGATGATTCTGGACACTGGCCACCTCCCCCCAAGCCATTCGTAAATTAGGACCGCATGAACGCTTTGCGTGCCAGCGTAATAAACATGAGCGGGGTAAAAAGGTTTTCTTTTACGAGTTTAGCCTTATTATAAAAGCGGGCGATGACGCTCAAAAGTTTAGTTTAGGCCTAATGCTAGGAACAGGCAATTTTTCCACAACAAAAATTTCAATTTTCCACGAATTTTATTTTCATTGGCTGTAATTGTCGTTGATACAAATGCTTTCCATGGCAGAACCAAACAGTGGTTAAATTGGGGTAAAGTAACTGAACGTAGTATTAAACAAACGATTAAACCATGGGCATCACTGGCGAAATTTAAATTTAATCAAGTAGCAATAAGACTTGAATTAGACAAGTCTGTTTTTGCAGCCTCCCCCCAGCGGCGCTCGTGACACGATAGTGATTAATGAGACTGCGTACGAGTGATCACGTTTACATTAAAGCATCTTTAGACACAATTGTAATACCCGTTCGAGACACATTAACCCTAGCGTGATTTCGTTTATCCATGGATTAGAAATGTCAACTTTGTTGTGTGATGGCGTACGGAAGGCACTGCATGCCTTTTTAATGCCCTTTCATCGTTTTTTTGCGATCAAATTATCTATGGCTGCCTGACTGATGAATGCTTTTTAATATGATGATGCTGACTGTTAGTGCTGTCGTTCAAGGCGTTTACCCAAAACGACATGTACATGTAGTTCGTCTTTTTTTTCTTTTCTCTACTAAAAAACCGTTCAGTTTGAATGTTTCTTTATTGAACCGCTGGAGTTCGTTTGATAGTTGGGATTTTTGTTGAGCATCCTGATGGATGGTCCAACCTAATTCAATCTGGATCTGGGATTCTCGCCATTTGTTACTGTTGATGGTAATGTTTTATTCACCGATTAAATTACATCCAGTCACAAGTGTCATAGCAGAAAACGTCCTACCGAGAACTGTATCCATAGTCCATCAGATGTGTGCCCAAACTGAGCCGTGTTGAGTTATTCGCATGCAGAAAATAAATGAGGAATTTATGCAAATCAGTTACTTCGTCGGGGATTATGCGAATATGACAGGCCATAATTTACGTAATCAAACTTTGACGCTAGGATCGTGTGACCACGCATGCCATTGCTGAATTAAGATGACATCATTAGTACTATACCAGGGTTCCCCCATGCAGACTTTGAATAGTTAGGGAAATTCAACAAATCAATAATAGATTTTCAGTAAACTAATCTAAATTTGCTGTTTCCTTGTGAAAATGTGTGTACCATCTCATTTTTCTATGTAATCAGCAATAAATATAGCATTACTTTCATTGGCATGTCACATTTTTGCATTTTAAATGCTCAGGGAAATGTGGTTTAAAACTTGAAAAAGTCAGGGACGTTGAAAATGTCATCTCTGGGGGAACCCTGTATGCTTCCCTAACCATTTTAGGTAATTGACGAACACGTTTGATTAAACTGTTGGTTCACCAAACGAAGCTTTATTTTAATACGAAATGGTACTGGGTAAATTTCGAGGGTCCTACATGTAAGTCAGGGTGCTGACCTTTAAAACTTTTTGTTCAATTTATCCATAACACAGGTTTGACCTCAGCAATTCAGTCGTTACTGTTTTTAAAAGTTAAAACATTCACCTTCCCCACTTGAACGGTTTATAGCGTAAATGCATTAGACTCGCAATATAGGCCAATGTAAACGTATTAAAGCATGCACTTTTATAATCCAGAATGGAAAAATTCTTCTCGCACTAATTACACAATAAAAACAAAGGCACAGAGGTCGTACACGTAGCTGAGAGGTCTCTCGATTAAATGGGTGGCCAAAAAAAATCAAAGCGGAACTTCGTGCGTTTGTTGCCCAAAATCATGAAGCCTGGCGCGAATTGAGAACGTTTTTTTTATGCCCAAATAATTTGTGGGATGCACCCCGGTATTAAGTAAAGTTTTAAATCCGGCCAATTTGAAATGTGTCTACCAGTTCGGCCATTGTTCGTGTAGTCGTGAGCATTTTTCTGTTGGTAACAGGTTCAGACTGGGGGAACCTAGACCTCATTTTTCGACCATGCTTTTCCAATAAATATTTTAAATGTGATGAAAAAATGCTAAACAGCATGTAGGCTGCCTTGCTTTTCCGTGTATCTCAGTGGGGCCTGACTTGTCCACCACGAACACGGTTGACCCAATTTGGCAGCATTTGAAAGGCAATTTTGCGAAAGGCTATGTATTAGTTAACTTAAGATTTACCGCGTGCTCCGCAAAGTGACATTTTGCGAAAAATTAATAATATACTTAGTGACAGACGTACTCGGAAATCTGGTCGACATCAACCTTGGGAGCTGGGCTACATGCAGGGAGTTGTACCCCTTTCGAAATTCGACCACAAACAAGATAACTCCAGTTGACGGGTGACCAGTTGCGCAGGTTTTTCCTCGACTTAATGCTTGATTTAAACGGTAGCGATGGAAATATCAATCCTTTGCTTGTCATAATTTTCAATTTACGTTTTGTCGGTTTTCCAATTGTCATAATTTTCAAATTACCATTTGTCGTTTGAAATGTTAAAAAAAATATTTGCACTTTTGAGGATCTTTGTCCTCCCCACCCCCTCTTAATTCATTTTCATACGAACCCCCTCCTTCCACACACTTAGACATCCTACACCAGTATACATATATAGGATTTGAACAAAATAATGGAAACACTTGCTTTGTTTACAGACACGTTTTTATTGATTTGGTGTTTCTACCCTCAATACAGCCTCAATCCTTGTTGGAATCGATTATTCTAAATTTTGAACGTTCTATAATGGAGTTTATGCCAGTAATTTAAGCTTATGAGGGCATGTTCGAGTTGCTTAAGATACAGTGTAAGTTGGGAGTAAGAAAACCTGGCTGCCTCACTCTAAAGCGAGCTTCCCACTTTCTGAAAAGTCAGGAAAATTAAGGTAGTTTGCGTCAGCCAACTGATTAGCCATCATCTTTTATAGAAAATTGGAATAAAATCCATTATTTTTCTTTTTTTGTTAGAAAAAAAACACGTAAAATGTCAGGGAAATCGAGTTGAGAATTTCGGTGGGAATCAAGGTTTGTCTACACCTAGGAAAGGTTTCTAACATGGTTTCTGGAAACAATTTCTGCACATTTCTATGGAGGAAACGTGTTTTAGGAAACGTACAGTAAGTTGGAGCTATTTATGCTCTGCCCCTTATCTGGCACATCCAAGATTTGGTCAGTTGACTCGGTTCTAAATTCGTGCCACTCATTGGCAACTGCCAGGGCACGTTCGAGGGCGCTGCTGCTACCCGTGTTATTACTTCTCGTGAAATGACACGACCATTTTGCCCGTTTTATGACCGTTTGACCACGTCCTGCGTGCGAATGTCTGCAATGTGCCCTCGCTTTCAATCCTCCAGAGGCGCAATAACGAGGCGACTATGGGCGAGGGGGCAGCCAGTCCTTTTCAATGGGCGAAATCAAATTCCTGAAGGACCTCCGCTGCTGCCACTCGAGATTAGCAGCGCTAACATAGCCCCCGTCTAAACGAATATCGGGGGAAAAAGCTAACAGAATCTGGGAGGCGATGAATTGCTCGTTCAAGACCGGACATGGCGAAAAACAGCCACCAATTCAGAGTGAGCCAACACCGATCGATAAGGCTGTTCGATACAGGCTCACCAGGTGGCGCCGCGTGGGGCACTCTTGCCGTGATACTATCGAGGGCTTTAAGCTATAAATTCATCGTGATTTTGAAAAAAAAACATCTTGCATATAGAAAACGACACGTGTAAAGGTTGCTTTATAAAACTTACTGTAAACAGCACTAGCAGGCACATTACTAGTCTTACATCAAACGAGTGATGTGGTTCATAATGTCCACCTGAGGGCGCAGTGAAATTGAGCACTCTTAGCCTGACACGTAACATACATGTCTTTGCCCATTTGATATTACATTAGATACAGTGTATGTAAGAAGTGGTCTGTTCAGGGTTCACATAGCTTTAGCAACATTCAGTTCAACTCAGTACCATACAATCAGTAAGTGAATATGTGGTAAGGGGTTACCACTGCATTAGGGTGGCTACCATCGTCATTGTTAAACTGAATTTCTTGAAGCCAAGTTTGTCAGGGCTCTCAAGTTAATTTTTATCTTCCCATGACCTTTTAAGTTTCCTATCGACCAATATAAAGTAAAAAAAAACCTGTCCTTTAATTTTGAATTGTTTTTAATCAAAATGAATTCACACAACATCATAGCGGGCGATGCATTTTTTAATTTGGAGTTGACCTACTCAGATGCTTGGAATTTACCTCAGTTTGGCAAATTTCGATATTGTCATAATAAAGCCATATCACCAATCTGTCATATTAGGGTTTTCTTTCGTTGTGCAAAGGTCAATTTCACCTGAAAACCACGATACAAGCCATAATCGATGTATGAAATGCCTTTTGGATTGAAATTATAATTAAGTTATGAAATTCCCTGGCTTTTTGAAAAATTTGCAAGATTCCCCTGACTTTCCCAGGTTTCTCATTCAGTTACAAATCCCCTGATTAAAGATTTGGCCAGGCAGAGTGAGAACATTCACGCCAGCTGCTCAGCCCCCATATGATTTTAGTAGTTTGGATTTTAGTTGTTCCCCCCTTCGATTTAATTGTAACTTTAAGAACTGTCTTTCGTATACTGTATTCGCACTGACAAAACACATTGCCCCAACTGGTCTGTCAGAATAGCAGGGCTCTATCGTATTTCGCTATGTACAATATTTTACTTGGATGGCCCACTGGGTTTTCTTTTTGAATAAGTCGAAAAACTGGCCAGAGTATGGCATGGAGGGGGTTTGTCTCTTCTCCTCAAGAAATAAAAGATAAGGATGAATAATACTCGAAAGAAACATTAAAATGCAGCTAGGGGCCCAGATACTTCTCGTTTTTTATTTTGTTCTTGCGCCATTTCTCTCTCTAAATCTTGATAGGCCACTGTGCTACCTTCGTAACGATTGCTTGGACAAAAAATATCCTCTGTATAAGACGTGTATACACTGAAAGTTAACTGAAAGTAAGCGAAATGACAAGGCTTATGGTTGGGCCTTGACCGGTGCACTGTACCCTTAACCAGTTAGGAGCCAATGTCAAGTGCCTTCCTGAAATTACCTGTAACAGTAAATTGAATTCTCGTTTCCCTCCCCACATCTTCTTCTCTGCTCATTCTGTATGGAATAATTTTGACTTGGTCTGAGTAGGCCTAATATACGTAGGCCTATTGTTGTTTTTTTCCCTCGAATTCTCCCAAAGCATTAAAATCGCTCTACTCAAATTTGCTGAGATGAAACTGGTTTCCAACAGCAAATCGCTCTTGGCAGGGTCATTAAAACTGTTTAGGATTTGTTTTGTTAGGCCTCCACACGGTCTTGAATTTCTCCTGAATTGATGTACGCATTGACCTCCAGCAGCAAGTTCGTATTCGTTTTGACAATGCGTTTAGCTGACATTCAAATGCAAGATTTTTTCCATAAAGACCTTTTATATCCCAATTACATCTAATTTCACCGAGAGAAACTTCGCTACATTCTTGAAATGTGTGTAAAGCAATGGGGCGGCTCCTAGTATAATTTGTGAGGTGTGTGGCGTAGCCTATAGTTAAGACATATTTTTGCGTAGATCTTTCTAACGATTTCTTCCTAAACTTTCTATTCTTGCTGATGCAGAATTGGTTAAAACGCTGCATAACTTGCAAAATCTAGCGTGGCAAATTTAAGGTTTTAGAAAAAGGTGGAGTCACCAGTAGGCGTGTGACCAGTGTGAACAAGTAAAATGTGTAGAATTGGGGGAAAATAACTTATGTGACAAAATCATTGAACGTGAATGTCACAACAAATCCAAGGTAAAACATAGGAATTCCCTTTCCATTGTCCTTAATGTCATAAAAAGCTACTAAAACATGATTATTTTTATCAGTTTTTAAAATTGTTTTATGGATTTTTTTTTTTGAAGACTAGTATTTTAGTATTCTATGTCTAAAAATCATTTCCATGAAAATACACTTGGCTCCATTTTTGGTCGTTTTGGTAGTCTACGACATTCTCTTACATATTAATATTTACACCCATACACTTTTTTTTTAGAAAAACCAAGATAAATCCACCGTTTATGGTCTAGTTTTTGTAAAAAAAAATTGCCTACGGCATTCTCAATATTGTAGGTGGGTCCATGTGAAAATGTGAAAGTGATATATTTTCGTGTGAACAAATATGAAAACCCCAGATACATTGTACTTGGATGTGAAAAAATCAGGAATAAATGTGAAAAATATCAGATACTTGGATGTGAACAAATGTGAAAAATTGAATGCACAACTGGCCACATGTCTGCACCAGACTATACATCATTGTTTTCAATTGGTCAATGCTGTTTTACCTAGTGATTTATTATATGGCCTCTTATCTAAACCTTGCCCTAATTAGTAGAAAAAAATATAGGTCTTCGTTGCAGGGGTTCAACGTACAGGACTAACAAAAAAAGCAAAATATCTGCCTTTTAATTGGGCTCTTAATTGGCAAGTCTTAAGAAGATTGATTCCGTGAATCTTATAAATACACGAAGCTGGCAATTTTTCTACCCTGAATTTTTCAAACATTTGCTGATGACTCAACGTTTTCTGGCTGAATATGGTCTGCAATTTTCATCCCATTTCGTGAACAGTTACCATTTATTCATGCCATTCAGGGCAGCGTCCAAAATTGCTGTAAATTTGGATTCAAACTGTTAAATGACATAAGAAGGTGTTGTACAATTACGTTTGCACCATTTACATTAATACCTGATCGTTATGCTGGCTTTGTCCTTTCACTGCACCTGGGTGTTGACATACCCCCGAATGTGCCTTATAATACTCGGACAATCAGGGCATTCGTCGAGCACAATTACCCATATTTTTTTGTGCTGAAAATACCCTTTCTATATGCTGCATTTTTTCCCAGAAATTTAAGTTTTGGGTCATCAAAAAACAGAGGCTCTTATTATGAATCTTGAATGTGAAATCATGTCTTCGGAATTTCTATTTTAAGTTTTTACAAACATTGTTTTAGCCTTAGTTTCGCCTTCCGTTGAACAACAAAAAACTAACATCAGTCATCACCGTGGAAAGGATCAATCCAAACAGAGGTGACAAGTTTTTGTTAACGGTGACAAATATGCCATATCCATTTGGCTCTGAAACGATCTTCCACGAGATAAGTTTTGTTTTGGTAACTTTTTGTTTATAGTTCTTTTACTAATTATTTCTTGTAAATGGAAGTTTTGTTGAAGTTTAAAATGCCACCTCCAGTATTTCGTCAACGACTCTTAGGTGCTGTAATATCTCGTTCAAGCCCCAGAGGATTACACTCTCTACATTCAAGAAGATATACATGTAGGGTAATTACTTTTTGCTACCATTTTGGATGAAACTAATTTAGCTGACAGCTCAATGCAGATCGACGCATGAAATTGATTTTTTTAAATTCTTAGAATAATAACATGTAGCGTTTCATACAAAGTTATTTGATGTCAGAACTGAACACTTCCCCCTATCCTCACCTAAAAAAACCTCAATTATGATGGAAACAAATATACATGTAGGCCTATATCCCTCATTATTTGATGTATCGCAGAATTTATCAAAATTTACGATTGCTGCCCAATTTTAACTGGGCATTGTGCGTGGCTGGTCAATTTTAAGTTTTTTGAAATAAGTTCCATAATAATTCTGCCATTAAGTAATCCATAAAAATGTCAATGTTCGGGCTTGGTCTTAAAGATTTCTGACATTGATTTTAATATTAATCGCTCGATTTATTCTGGAACTAGTTTGGAAATGTAGCTGTCCTCAATGGCTGTAATTTGTAGTCCAAAAGCGTATTAAGTCACTGGCAGGAGATATTTAGGAGGTCATGCTTATATGCATTATCCGAGTATATTTTTGCTAATTTTAGCGGCATTGCCTACGTCTCGCTGTGAAAAAAATAACCAGTAGTTGTTCTCCTTAACTATAAGCACTAGCTATTCAACCTTTTTTCCAGTTTCTCTTATCGAGCCGACCTGGGAAAAAACACTTGCTTTTTTGCTAGACAAGGTTTGAATATAAAAATCTGTAATGGTTTCCTTTGAGACCTGGCTTTAAAATATGAGCCAATATTTTATATAAAAATTGTGGAGGTGGACATATATGTGCCAGTCATGAAGCGATGGCTTTAGCTCTTAATCGATTACATGCTTATAGGTTTCAGTTATTCGGGATTTTTAAAGGACGTGTACTTGCTAGCCAAGTTCTAGAAAGTCAATCTTCCAGGCTGTACTAAGCGATATTGACCTACTGGCATTCTAACTGGTGCAAATTTGCGTTATAAAAACTGAAGTTCTGACCAGGCACTGGTCAGGTGTATACATGATTGTAGTCACTGTTAAACATTGATTTTTGTACCAAAAGGTGATTTGCTCATTAATCAACTGTTGTATCATTGATGTAAAATCTTTTTCGTTAGATAGCGTTCCCCCAGACCTGAAAAACCTGGTATAGTTAGGGAAAATTCATTTACTTTGAAAAATACAGGGAAATGTAACGGAATAAAATCTTGC
The DNA here is from genome assembly GCA_034687865.1 of Kryphioiulus occultus. Classification (NCBI taxonomy): domain Eukaryota; kingdom Metazoa; phylum Arthropoda; class Diplopoda; order Julida; family Julidae; genus Kryphioiulus; species Kryphioiulus occultus. The sequence continues at coordinate 1,724 of JAQGAF010005149.1, read as the reverse complement.
ATGGCTGGTTATTGGTTGGTACATAATGGAGATGATAAGCAATTCTGTAAAAGAAATTTAAAAAAAATCTATTTCTGCAGTATAAAATTGCAATAAATGTAGCATTCCTTACAGTGGCATGCCACAGCTTTGCATTTTTATTAATCAGGGTGATCAGGGAAATTTGTTTTAAAACCTGAAAAAGTCACGAAATTGAAAATGGCATCTCTGGGGGCACCCTGGTAATGTCGTTGTTAAAGCCTTTTAAAAAAGATTGAATTTCTGACCAAAAGGTGATTTGTTCATTACTCGAAAGCTGTATTATCGATGTAAAATCGGTTCTGTAAAAATCATTCCTTAATCAAGATTTTTTTCATTGAACAGAATGTCTTTGTTCCGTCGCAAACAATTGCTAATTGGTCAATTGGATAATGTAGCAGTTTCTTTCAGTCATGTGACAGCCTGTACTCCCCATGACGGCTGAATTAACTTGTGCATTTAGGAACTGGTGGTCATTTCAGCCTTAAAACTTGGGCATGACTAATCGATAATTAGAAATGGCGGGTCCTGCTGCAAGGTTAAATGCAAAACGGTCTCGGTTAAGCCATGGCTTTCAAACAATTTGTCAACTTGCAAGAAATCGATTTGAATAATTTGCTCGCATATCGAAGATTAGGGGCAGGGCTGTGATGACCTCGCGATTTCTGGGGGAGGCTGTAAAAACCCAATTTCTGCGGAATGGATTGGGGCCGCTCCCACTTCTTTCTTTGCACCCAGGCGTTTAACTTTTTCCACTTTCTTGTTTCTGAAAAGAGTGCCCTATTAGATACGCGAGTTTGATGAGGACAAATGCCCCAGCAGTTGCGGCTTTGTTGTCCCCCTGATCATTAGACGTGCTGCCATTGGTCCCCTACCTTCTCACCCCACGGCCTTTTGCATCTTACCTGAATGGGCCATCGCCTCGGGGCTCCTCACCACCTTCCCTTCGCCATGCCCTGACAGTGTTCTCGGCGTGAAATATAGCCCTTATTGTCCCACCTTTCAAAACAGCATCATTGGACGTTGGGGCCATTGCTCGAAGCCTTGGTAGGAAGGGAAGTGCCCCGAAGAAGGGGCCAGGGGTGTTGGAACCCCGGGTTTGGCAGGGCGACGATATCTTTAATACCTTATGTTTTTCTTCGACCACTTTTCTCCACCCATTCTGATTGGTTTGACACCTGATGGGGAATGGGGCCCTCAATGGCCAACTGGACATGCCAACTAAGATACGGTTGCCAACAAAGGAATCTGGTTTTGAATGCTGGGATAAAACTGCTAACCGACAATGGGGCAACTGCCTAGTTATCCTTTTTATAGCTGGTTTTATTGTCGCCTGTGTTTGGGGTGTTGGGGCTTAGCAAGGCCATGGGTCTGGCGGTGCATGTGTAAGACCCAGGGGTGCGTGGTAACAATAACATCACGCAGGAAGTGTTAAAAGCGAATGGACACCTTCCCCTTCTCAATTTCTCAGATTTCCATCCATGTGCTGGGTTTATTGGTCTCTCTGTATCTGTTTTCTGCACTGAATTCCTGTAGAGACCCCCACCACACTTTGTGGGGGTTAATGTTATGACCGTGTTATGGTACTGGGTGTCTGGTTTGCTTTTTCGGAAGTTCTGGCTATTGCATCTTGTGCAGATTGCTGTCTTGGGGCAGTAATTAATGAAGCCTTTTAATTCTTAGCCCATTGCACAACTATTAAGTCA
>JAQGAF010005148.1:0-12642 GCA_034687865.1 Kryphioiulus occultus | reverse complement strand
CACATTATATTCATAATATATTAAGAATATATATAGTCCATAATATTTTAAGAATATATTTTCAATTAGATAAAATATAGTATGAAAAATATATTCTTGATATAATATGAATATATATGCCTTCGTTATATTTTATTACCCAAATATATTTTATAGTATATATTATTCGAATATCATTTTCCATATGGGATGTACGGAGCCTGGCAGGGGCCTAGCCTCCCACCACCCAAGTTATTACGGAGCTTCATAAAGCGATTCGTTTCCATAAATAAGCCCCCCCGAAAACAAACAGAGCCGAGTAGTAAACTGGGTTTATTCGCTTCTTCTCCCCCGATATTAAATGTCAATAAGAGTTTAATCAGAGTAGGAAGGAGCGCATAATTCCCACGAGGGAAGCCCCCATCAGTTAGTTCTTCTTCACCCAAAAGCTGGCTATATGTACAAGACACGCTCTCGTTCGTTAATATTTAATTCCCCGTTTATGAAATATAGATGAGGCCTGGCTTAAACGCTAATAAAGCGCGAAGGAGCCTTCGTCAACAGGTCCCATTTGCATAAATAATTAAAGAGAATCTCTTCTGAAATGGCGCTCGTGTCGTCAGGCGGATACGGCGCTATCAGCGCCATTTTATATTCATGAACCACTTAGGGGAGACGTACGAAAATAACACAAACCACAAGCCCAGAATGTGGGATAAGAAAAGACCGTTTTACCAGTGAGGTCTCGTTAGCATAATTGGACGCTCGGTTGCATTAACACTGCGGGGAGACGATGCAACCGATGAAACCCTTTTGGAACGCTCCGTAGCGATGGAGAAATGGCAGTCAATGAACGCCATTTGCTGGCTATCACCATCAGCTACCACGGGCATCGAACGTTTTTGAAAATCTTGGGATTTGCGAAAATTGTATTGCTGAGTGTCGTTTAAGGGGGTTCTGGAAACCCGAGCAGCATGTGCGCTGGGCAGGCTGGAGACCGTTGTTCTGCAAATCTTAGGGTATGGTCTGATGCTGGTGGTTTACGCGTGCCGTGTATGGCTCTGGAAACGTCGAGATACAGTGTATGACAGGGTTCTCACTTTCTGGAAAGTCAGGGAAATAAAGAAGTGTTGGGGGATTCGTGAACATTCGTCGAAATGTCAGATAATTGAGATAATTTGCATCTGCTAATTGATTAGCCATCATCTTTTATACAAATTTCCGGTAAAATCCATGTAAAATGGCAGAGAAATGACTTGAGAATATAAGTGGGAACATGTATGATGTAATTGTTGACATGGGACGTTCTTGAAAAAGGCTTGATCTGCTTGGTTTACATTGCAAAATGTCGATTGCTGGTTCTGGAAATTCGACGGAATTGTTTGGACTGTCTTGCAATGATCTGATTCACTGTGGTTACATGCAAAAATAAAACACATTTCGCTGAAACGCGCTTCCCAGAATTAGCTTCTATGAAGTACTTTCGCGTTGATACAATGGCCAGTAAAGTCTGTCACCAGGTGGCGTAATAATGTTAAACATCCATAGTCCTCTGCTTCGAAATAAAAAATGCAATGCTGTAAAGGGCGTGGCCTAGCTGACTTTGCTAAAACCCGATGTCGCATATGCACTGCCACATTTTCCAGCAATGGCGGCTGAGCAAAAAAGTTGCAATCATTGGAGATTATAAGCTTTTGTAACTTCCTCAAAAGGCCATTTTAAAACTAAATATGCTTGACTGTTCTATACTACAGATTTTGCGCACAATGCAAAGCAAAATAATTAGTTTGATAAAAATTGCAAATTTGGCACTGCATCTCGTTTTAGACTAACCCAGAAAAATTGATTTAGGAAGTCACTTATTCGACTTCAGTGAAGCGCGATTAAGCGTCCACATGGCAAGTAAACTTGAACGAAGTTGTTTCGCTGAATTGCTTTCTGTGAAACCACCCCCTTGCCCGATCTCAGACCAAGTAATTGCATTTAAACTGTGTATGTAAACGTAGTGATTGTTTGGAATGTCCTGCATTGATCTGATTGTTTGGAATGTTCTGCAATGATTTGATTGTTCTGATTGCCTTGCCATGATCTGATTGTTTGGAATGTCCTGCAATGATCCGATTGTTTGGAATGTCCTGCAACGATCTGATTGTTTGGAATGTCCAGCAATGATCTGATTGTTTGGAATGTCGTGCAATGATCTGATTGTTTGGAATGTCGTGGAATGATCTGATTGTTTGGAATGTCGTGCAATGATCTGATTGTTTGGAATGTCCAGCAGTGATCCGATTGTTTGGAATGTCCTGCAATGATCTGATTGTTCGGAATGTCGTGCGACGATCTGATTCTTTGGAATGCCCAGTAATGATCTGCTTCTTTGGAATGCCCAGTAATGATCTGCTTCTTTGGAATGTCGTGCAATGATCTGGTTGTTTGGAATGTCCTGCAATGATGAGATTGTTTGGAATGTCCTGCAACGATCTGGATGGGTTACTTTGAGGCTCGTCGTTTTGGCAATTACTGTGGATGGTTTTGAAAGTCTTTAGATTAAAGCTAATGATGTTCACTAAAGCAGGGCCATTGAGGTTTTGAAAAACTTGGCACATGTTTGACTGTTGCTGGGCTGTGTACATGTAGATCCTGATAGTGATCTGTTGACTAGTTCTGAAGATACTGAGATAATTTGCTAATGATACCATAACCATTACTATTTTTAAGCTGATGATATTAGCATGGACAGAACACTGAACTGTTCTTGAAATCTGGCCTGGGAAGGGTTGAACAGTGTATAACCAGTAATTTAGTCATTGAGATATAAGTAGTCTGATGATGTAGTTCTGGAAAACTTGATACACTGAATGTTAGATGATCACTCGTGTAATTTGATGAAGATGGGAAAATGTTGAAGTCTTGAAAAATTTATGGAAAAGTCATGGTATACCTAATCGGTATCAGATTTTTTTCATTGCAAAATATCTCAGGGAAGCGCTAAAGTTAATACATTTTTGAAATAATCATCATATTTGAAATCATCAAATACTTTGGCCCTTTGTGTGCCTCAGCGCTTTCATTTACGAGTATGAAGCAATTTACGCTCGTAAATCAACCGATGTGCTCTTTATTAATATGCACTGTATAATTAATTAATTTTGAAAAAAACATCCAACCAATTAGTGTATTTTCATAATTAAATTGTCAGTCGCAGTTTGGACGCCTTTTTGCCTACTATGCATTGGGCCCTTTAAAACCCCACCAACCAACTATAAATACATTGTACCGTGGCTGGCATTTGACTCGTATACATGTACTAGCAGATATAAATACTGCAAGTCGTAATGACATCTGATCAGATATATTTTTTGCAAACATGAACATTTTCATTAGGCGAGATAGGGTAGTTATAATGAATTTTTTTGAAAATTAAGGAAAATTAACAATCCAACATTTACAAAAAAATGTTGTATCTAATAGTGTCGATCAGTGCTTTTCACACACTGTTGCTTAAGCATCATTTTTCATGATAATGGCATTAAGAATTCTAATTAAAAAATGACGTAATAGGCTGCCCCTAAAGGGCGGCAATCATGGCGAACATTGGTGTACACATGTTTGCGCCATACAGGGGCAGCAAATCAGTTTGCAACCAGTTTTATCCATTAAGGCAGCTTGATTATTCTGCCTTTTTCCAAAATTTGTTCAGAGTTTTCATAGAATCTGGGAATCCTTAAAAACCTGGGACCGTCAGGGGATTTTGTAACTGACTGGAAAAACTGGGAATGTAAGGGGAATTTTAAATTTTTTCAGCAAGTCGGGATTTCCTAACTTTGAATTATAGTTTCAGTGACGAGAACTGTGTTTTTAGGCGAAGTTGCTATGTGCTCAATGAAAGAAAACCCCAATATGAAAGTCATGGAAAAATCATGAAATTGTCACCAGGGTCATGAAAATGCCAGGAAATTTACATCAGGGTCAAGGAAAAGTCATGAAGTTTACATCGGGTTGATGGTAAAGTCATGAAATGGACACCAGGGTCATGAAAAAGTCATGAAATTTACACCAGGGTCATGAAAGTTACATTAGGGTCATGGAAAAGTCATGAAATTTACACCAGGGTAATGAAAGTTACATTAGGGACATGGAAAAGTCATGACATTTACATCAGGGTCGTGGAAAAGTCATGAAATTTACGTCAGGGTCGTGGAAAAGTCTAGAAATTTACATCAGGGTCGTGGACGAGTCATGAAATTTACATCAGGGTCATGGAAAAGTTAAGAAATTTACATCAGGTCATGGAATAGTCATGAAATTTACATCAGGGTTATGAAATTTACATCAGTGTCATGGAAAAGTTAAGAAATTTACATCAGGTCATGGAATAGCCATGAAATTTACATCAGGGTGATGGAAAAGTCTTTTCGTTGATTCACAAAATAAAAATCTGAGTTTAAATTCTTCATTTGTCGTCTATTTCCGTAAAAATTTCGCCTACGACGTGTTTTTGGTCAGTAATCATGTCGCCACATTGATAAATAACGTTTCTGGAAATCGCTAATTAATCATGACATAAATCTTGAAGACCCCATATTCTAATAGACATGGAATTTCTTTTTGAAGTCATGAAAAAATCCAGTAGGCATTCTGTGTTTTTCAAAATATTAGCTTTTCTTATGAGGAAAGAACTTTGTGGTCACCCTGTACATATCTGCTACCAAATTGAAAATGTGTTTTTTTTAGAATCGAGGATATGCGCTATATTGAGCCCACTTTGGCACAGATGTCACATTGACGTCCGAATGATCCTCCGACCTAATGGGGAATGAAAAACAGGAATGCTTGAGCACGCGCCTGGGTTGGCCAGTGGTCAAGCGGTTGAAATCGGAGGAGAAAACGTGCTTTAATATCGCGTTTCCGACAGGCTGCGTCTGGAATCTGATGATCTTTCTGAAATCTTTAACATTTATTCGCGCGTCGATAATGCATTAAATATATTAAGGAAATCGATATTTAATATGAAACTTAGGAATTCGGGATCGACTTTCACCCGGCAGTGGGGCTCGTTCCCGAAAGTATGTTTTGCACGATTCATATCGTTTTTTTCATTTAAAATTCCGCGAATTCTTGCGAAAATTCGGAGAATTTTAATTCCTGGTAACAAAATTTCAGTTATGAGAAATGTGCTTGTTGGAGGTTAGGCTAATGTTTTGAGAAATTTAATGTGACTTTGATTAAATGTTTAATTTCGAATTCATATCGTTCGATTGGAACGTTCATCTGCACCTTTCGATTGCTTAAATCGGAAGCATCCATGTTAGAATTTGGAACGTTCGTTCGCTTGAATAGGAAGCAACCATGTTGAAATCTGGAACGTTTGATTGCTTGAATCGGAAGCATCCATTCTAGAATTTGGAACGTTCGATTCCTTTAATTGTGATCATCCAATTGTGAATTCCTTTAATTGTGATCATCGGAAGTATTCATGTTAGAATCTGGAACGTTCGATTGCTTTACTTGTAATCATCCATGCTAGAATCTTGAACATTGTATTGCTTGAATCGGAAGTATCCATGTTAAAATCTGGAACGTTCGTTTGCTTGTATCGGAAGCAACCGTGTTGGAATCTGGAACGTTCCATTGCTTGACTTGGTAGCATCCACAGTATAATTTGGAACGTTCGACTGTCAGTTTCAAAGACATCATCGTCCAAATCTGGAACATTCGATTCTTGGATCGGAAGCATCCATGTTAGAAAATGCGTCCATCTGGAACGTTCAAATGCTTCAATCTGAAGCATCCATGCTAGTATTTGGAACGTTCGATTGCTTTAATTGTAATCACCCATGCTAGAATCTGTAACACTGGATTGCTTGAATGGGAAGTATCCATGTTAGAATCTGGAACGTTCGTTTGATTGAACCGAAGCGTCCATGTTAGAATTTAAAACGTTCGATTGCTTGAGTCTAAGGCATTCATTTTAGAATTTGGAACGTTCGATAGTTTGAATCGAAAGCATCTGCGTTGAATTGTGGATTATTTGAATCGGAAGCATCCGTGCTAGAATTTGTAACGTTCGACGTACTATCAGATTCAAAGGCTTCATCGTCCATCTGGAACGTTAATTTGCACGAATGGAAAACATTCATGTTAGAATTAGGGCGTTCGATCGCTTATTTGCTTGAATCTTAATCATCAACGTTAGAATTTGGAACGTTCGATTATTCGACAACATGAACTGCTAGTTCGTCACTAACATCATTGTACCAATGTTACATTCTGAGATTTAGTATTCTAATCTAGACTGGAAAATGTTAATTCGAAATCGGAATGTTACAAGGTTCCAACCCTTAACCTTTGGAATATTCCATTTTGGAATGTTTCTTGGCTCGACAGCATGTCAATCTAAAAAATCCTCACATTGTGAAGCGTTCAGTGGTTTGCATTATGATTCCAAATACAGGCACAGTATATTCGTTATTCCGAACTAGTTCCAATCTAAAGCGTTCAAATGCTGAAATCCACAGCCTGTTACTGTCTTCGTAAATTCTGAAACTGAATTGCGTTGGAATGTTCGACATAACAGCCTTCGAATTTGATGCGTTCGATCGTTTGACAATTTCAAGTTGGGCCATGTTGGAAAGGGTGATGGACGTGTTTTCATCGTCCCGTGCGGTGCATTGTGGGACGTTTGACCTCCGTCTCCTAAGAGCCCACTTGAAGCCGTCTTCCCCCATGAAGATAGGCTTTTGGAGATCCTTGGGTGCAGTTCCGGGTTTTTATCAATTTTCTACGGTTGTAAATCCGGAACCTCCCAAATTTCGATGGCCTTTTACAAATTGCTTTCTATGAGGATCGTTTGGGGTGAAAGTACTTAGGGGTCGGTCAGTCAGAAACGTCCGGGGATTAACAACTTAGGCTTTGATTGATCTTCGACGAAGATTATGCAGAAATTGGCCATGCTCGATCTTCTGGAACTTCGGGAATTTCTATTATTCTGATGGAAGTTGTTCGAATGAATATTCAAATTTGGAATTAACGTTTGAGTGATAGATCTTGTACAGATCTTGTAGCATGTGTCTGAGTCTGAATTCTTTCTAAAATCTTTGACCTGGAAGCATAAGTTTGCATGATGTAAGATGAATTGATATGCTTCGGTATACATGTATGCCCTGCTCCAAATACGAACCCAATTGCCTCAAATACAAAAATGTCACCTGTAAGCATGCGCCAGTTTGTTAAAGTGTAAAAAAATGTGAATAATTGGGGAAAAAATGTCAAAATTTAAAACTTGTGAAAAAATTATTGGAAATGAATTTCACAAGTAAAACTAAGGAATTCCAGTCCTTAATTTCGTAAAAAACGTACTCAAAGCGGTTATGTCTAGAAATCATTTCCATTTTTGTCGGTTTAAAAAAATTTCGCCTACGGCATTCTATTCGATATAAATATTTATTCACATATAATTTTTGAAGAAAAGCAAGCTGAAATCCGCCATTTATGGTCTAGTTGTTGCTAGTTGTCGTGGTCCATTAGCTGAAAAATGTTTAAAAAAAAAACATTTTCTTGAAAAAATAATGCGAAAAACGCAGATAGTTGCATGTGAAAAATACCAGATACTTGGATATGAAAAAATGTGAAAAATTGTAAACCAACTGGCCAGATGCCTAGTGACCTGGCATAAATACCAGGGTGTCTACTGGCCATAGAAGTCATGAAATTTGTATCAGGGTCATGGCATTTTTTCTTTTCATTGATTCGCAAAATGAAAATGTGGGTTTAAATTCTTCTTTGTCACCTACGTGTATTTCCGAAAAAAAATTGCTTTTGGCCAATAGTTATGTTCCCTTGCACAAATTTTAGGTATAAGTTTGGTTAATTTCTAGTAACCAGTAGGTATCAAGGTATTTTTATGGTGTATTATTGATATACACGATTCGCAAATTTGGAAAAGATACCTACGATGGTTTCTTTAAGGTTTCATTATTGGTTGTTGAAAAGTTTCCGCTATATCCAATGTATTTCATAGGTTTCCAAAATGTTGTACACTGTAAGGTATCCCTCTGAAAACTATGATATGTATATTTTGCACCCGATCAGACTTATTTGATACTTATTGAAACATTTCAGATACCAAAAAATACAAAAAAATGGAAGCTTACTTACTAGCAACTTTAAATATACCTCTCAAATTTTTGTTAGGGAACACCTCCTTGGAGTAACCATAGAACACCAAAAGTGGTCATAACATCTCTTGGTCCTGTCATAGGTTTGGCTATATTGTTTCCTGCTTTTTGTTAATTTTGTCATAACCTCTTCCCTTATAAAAATTTTAGGTTCAATTTAAGTTAATTTCAGTAAATTTCTAGTATGCAGTAGCCATCAAGGAATTTGTATGGATATTTATTGGTATACACAATTCATAACCTTGTAAAAGAAACCTATGATGGTTTCTTTAAGGTTTCATTATTGGTTGTTGAAATGTATCCTTTACATATACATCCAATGTATTTCATAGGTCTACAATAGGTGCCAAAATGTTGTACACTGTAAGGATTCCCTCTGAAACCTAATATAAGTATTTTTTGCACCAGATCAAACTTATTTGATGCCTGTTGAAACACTTCTCTGTTACCAAAAAAAATACAAAAAATGAAACTTACGTACTAGAAACTTAAAAAAATACCTTTAAATTTTTTGTAAGGGTTTCTTCTAAGAATTTAACCCTTTTGTGCTATTTTTCCATAGATCTGTCATTTTTGAATTACAGGGTCGCCCAAGATATGAAAAACCAAGAATTGTCATGGAAATAGGAAAGGCCTGGAAAAGTCAGGGAAAATGGATTTACTTTGAAAAATTCAGGGAAATTAAACAAAGTAACAATAGTTTAACATCGAGAAAACCTGGCAAAGTCAGCGAAAATGGATTTACTTTACAAAAAATCAGTGAAAATTGATTTACTTTGAAAAAAATCATTGAAAATGGATTTACTTTGTAAAAGTCAGGGAAATTAATCAGAAAAATGGATTCCCTTTTTGCTCCTGGAAAAAGTCAGAGAAAATGGATTTACTTTGAAAAAAATCAGTGAAAATGGATTTACATTGTAAAATTCTGGGGAATTAAAAGTGTCAGGGTTTCCAGATGTTCAACGTATTGTTAGTTAGAAAAATGGATTTCCTGTTTATAAAAGTCAGAAAAACTCAATGAAGCAACAATTAATGTTCACATGGCTAGTTGACATTGAAAAATTTCATTTCATGGGGAACCATGCATAATTTTTCATGAGAATTTCTCATTTTCAGACCTCCTTTTCATCTGAATCAGCATGTGGGCATTCTGATTTTACTTCAATTGGTACTATAATGGATGGTCTTATTAGTTTTACAAGTATATTTGCACGGTATTCCTGAAATTCCATGAAGCATCATCAGTTATATCTATGCTCAATCTATGTGTCTGATCAGTGTGGAACCATGCCATGATGAATGAAATGAAATGAAATTGGACAAAAAGTTTAAGTAGCGATAGCAGTGATCTCACCAATGGCTTTCAAGTTGATACCGAAGTTTTCGATGATGACTTCAGCATCTCGGTTGATGTCGACATTCAACTGAAACGCCCGGTGATGACTGAAATTAATTTGACAAAGTTGTCAGAAATAAACTTTGTGCCACAAAAGTCGAATTTTGGGCAATTCTCACCTCTCATCGAGTTTGGTGGTTAGATTCCAGTTTGAATTTTGACCCACAAATATCCACTTCCGGGAAGCGTGGCGTCCTCTGTTGCGGAAGCCGGAACTGCCGCGGCACCACTGTGTGCCAGTGTGGGGAAAAAGTCTGCGCTGACACCATTGACTTCCATCTGTTGCTTCAACATTCAAGGTTTCATCTTCGTTGGTTGACTTTTGGAACACTGAGTGCTGCCTCCTGGAAACATGATTTGGAATATCTTGTAGAAAGCTGGTTTTAGTTGAGAACCACTCAATTCGTACTTACGTGAGACTCAGCCACTGCAGGGTGCGCTGAGGAAGTTCCACACTGATGTTCAATGACTTGTCTGTGAACGAATGCATGAATTTTAAGTTGGCTCCAAAGGAGGATGAGGATGTGCTCAGCGTTTGGACACCAAAACTGGTCTGTTCAGGGAAGTCCAGCAACATACGGGTCCGCAAAGTTGCCAAGGAACTGAAACGGGAACAGAATGTGTACTTCAGGGTGGTTGCCATCAGCGAAAGTAAGGGATTGAGGGAAATGTTGACATTTTGCCCAGTAAGTCAGGGAAAGTCAGGTGAAAGTCAGGGAAAACTTTCCGAACTACTTTACTGTCAGCGAAAGACATGTCAACCATTTGGATGCTCGAGAGCGTATTGATGATATTTTCTTTGGTGAACTCTAAAAGACGTGAATGTCACGGTACTGTAAGACGCCATGTTGAAAATCTTATTTGATGAGACCTCTTTCGCCATGCTCAGACTCTTCATTGGTGATCCTGGAAGGATGCCATGTTGTGGTTTCTCTGGAAGACGTAATGGCGGTTCTCTTGAATGCTGTTTCTGTTCCAAAGGACGCCATTTTGAAATTCTGCTCTGATGTGATCTCTTTGCTACTTGCTCATATTTCATCATTGATTATCCTTGTAAGGTGCAGCGTTGATGTTTCTCTGGAAGACTGATTTCAAGAGGGCCACTATCATATCTCTGGATGCTGATGAGTGCTTTTGGAGATCATGTCAAAATTCTCTGATGAGACTAGACCGCCATCTTGAATTTCTTCTCTGATGAAACATTCTTGAGAGAATTTATTGTTTGATGAATCCTCTTGATCGCCATCTTGAAGTTCTTCTCTGCAGACATTCTTGAGAGAATTTCTTGTTTAATGAAACCTCTTGACCGCCATCTTGAAGTTCTTCTTTTGATGAGACATTCTTAAGAGAATTTCTTGTTTGATGAAACCTCTTGACCGCCATCTTGAAGTTCTTCTTTTGATGAGACATTCTTAAGAGAATTTCTTGTTTGATGAAAACTCTTGACCGCCATCTTGAAGTTCCACTCCTGTTCTGGTTCTTCTTTCATGATCTCTGAAGGATGCCGCACGGCATGTAATCACTAATGTATTTTTGACAACTTTAATGTACTTCGTTGAAGTCGTTTTTAACCTACTAAAATTTAGTGATTGCTGAAATCCCTAAGAACACATTCATTTGAGATGTCTCAAGATGGTAGTGTTCTACTCACCTGAAGTTGAACCCGGTTGCGTAGTGCGGTATCATGTAGCTGAACTGCTTCCTCTCCTTCAGCGAAAGGATGAGCATGGCGTCCAGGGTCCACTTCAGGGGTGTCCCGGACAGGGTTGGCACGTGGTGGGCGGCTTCCAGGATCCGGTTCCGGGAGGTGGAAATTGGCAGGTCACTGGGGTAGATGGGCGGGACGATCCAGGACTGGATGATGTCATAGATGTCCTCTTGCAAGAGGTCTGATGTAGTGAACCCCAGCACGTCACCTTGGAAGGTTTTAAAATTGAGATTGTATGTGATGAGAACAGTGAGAATGTTTGAAAAGCACTGAAGAAGATGTCATAGTTCAGGGTTCATACCGCCAGGGAAAGCCAGGGAAATGAACTGTGGTCAGGGAAATGTTGACGTTTTGTCCATTAAGTCAGGGAAAATCAGCTGGAAGTCAGGAAAAACATTCCAGAAGTCAGAGAAAGTCAGAGAATTGAAATGTGGTTAGGGAAATGTTGATGTTTCGTCCATTAAGCCAGGGAAAATCAGGTGGAAGTTAGGAAAAACATTCCAGAAGTCAAGGAAAGTCAGAGAAATGAATGTTGTCCATTTGACCATTAAATCAGGGAAAACATTCCAGAAGTCAGGAAAAGTCTGTGAAATGAAATGTGGCCAGGGAAATGTTGACGTTTTGTCCATTAAGCCAGGGAAAGTCATAAAAATGAAATGTGGTCACGGAAATGTTGACGTTTTGTCCGGTAATCAGGGAAATTCAGGTGGAAGTCAGCGAAAATCAGGTGGAAGTCAGGGAAACTTTCCAGAAGTCAGGGAAAGTCTGAGAAATAAAATGTGGTCAGGGAAAACATTGATTTAAAAACAGAAGTTTTTAAATCAATTCTTTTTTACTTCATGGAATGCGAATCAATAGACATAGACAGATAGTCTTTTTTCTGAAGCTCCTTTGGTCCAATTATTGTATTGTTATTGCCTAACTTGCATTGTCCATCTTTGGCTGAACAACTTACTGCTACATGTACATGTTGGTTAGGTGTGCTGTAGGCCTATATCAATTTCTACATGACTGTACATGAATCATGAAGAACTCGTACACGGTCATACAGGGTATATTGCAAACTGTATATACCGCCTTGGTCATACATGAAAGTATGAAGCACCCCCTAAAATTCGCATTTTTTGCATAATATCTGCAAAAATGTTCTTGTCCTTGCTCGAGAAAGAGTAGTTGCAGTTGCACAGAAAAATACAGAAAATATAATTTATTGTAGTGTTTTGTCACATAAAAGGTGGAAGGAATCTTTAAACGAAACCACCGCGGTGGTAGAACCTGCCATTCCAATCCACTTTTGGAACTCCAAGCCCACTCGGATCCATACTATTGGTCTTATTTCTTGCATGCTATCAGACGTTGGAATTCTCTTCCAAAAGACAGCC
>JAQGAF010005147.1:0-12645 GCA_034687865.1 Kryphioiulus occultus | reverse complement strand
CCGTGAGTGAGACCCAACCCCCTTTCCACCCGCTTTGGCGGTGGCAGTCAATCGATGAGAAGAACGAATTCGAATTGGAAATAAGTTATGAAGAAGAGGAAGACATTGATGAACACTTGTTCGTCGATGACGACCTAAAGCAAGAGCCAGCTGCACAGTGTAGTGAAGAAAGTGTACCGAAATTGGACGATATGGAGGAGGTCAAGTTACAGGATGTGCAAACTCTTCTCCAACACTTTTCTAAGAACATTTATCGCACGAAAAATGAGACGAAAGAGGTATTTATTGGTCATCACACGTGTTTACTATGGCAGTGATTAAGTAACTGCGGAACTTATTTTCCAGGCATGTTGTTGGATGATGTTCATTGAATTTATGAACTAAAATCAACTTATCGTATACAGGGTTCCATAAATGGCTTCAGCTAGTAGATTTAGATATGGTAAACGAGTTTCATGATATCAAACAAGCATATCTCTCGAAACTTTTTTTTCTGGCGGTGAAATGTTACCACCTACTGCCACTGGAGGGCGCCGAGTTGTCAGATTTCATATTCTGAAAACGTTGCAGCGATTTCATGAATTATTTGCGGCGATATTGTTTGAGATATGGTCATCTAGCTTGATGATATCACACAACCATCTCTAAAGGCTATGTTAGGATTTTTTTGGCTGTGCAAAGTTTCCACTTTCCATTGCTAAAGGACGCTGAGTGGAGATGTCATATACTACTCAGCACCCTCTAATGGCGGAAGGCAGAAACACTTCACCACTGGAAAACAGTTCATAAGTATATATGATATATAAAGTTCATCACCACATCTTTACTAATACGGCCACACAAAAAATCAAGAAACTGCTGCAGTCATTTCCACCCGGTTCAGTGGTTTCGTGAAATTTTTGCAGCCTTATTATGAGATATCATTTTTGTGGTGATTAAGTTCGATATGAAACAGGCATCTCTCAAAGGTTTTTTGTTAAATTTTGGAGTGGTGAAATATATCCACTTTCCACCGTTAGAGGGCGTCGAATGGTAAAATGGCATCTTTTCTCTAGCGCCCTCTATCGGTAGAAGGCGGAAACATTCAACCGCCAGAAAGTTCCAAAGAGCTACTGCTGTGACAAGGGTGGGAAATGTAGCGAAGCTGTGAGCGTGTGTGTGTCTTGTGAGATGTTTACTGTTTTTATATACTTTTCCAGGATGAGGTCATTATGAAGAACTGTCAGTCACTTTTTTCTAGAGACTACCATTGTTTTGTAAGTGTCTGTTTTAGTATTGGAACTGCTTTTGTGGCATTTCAGTGACATACTGTTGAAAAATAACATATCTTTACTGTTTAGATTATCAACAATGTTGGAGGTGAATTGAGTAGTCACTACCCATCAAAGATTGTGATAATGGAATATGAAAGGACGGCGTTAAGGCCACAAATGTGTTTGAATAAACAAGTGGAAGAAGAATCAGATTCGTTATATCAGAGTTTATATGATCCTGCCAAGTTACAAGATTTATGCCAAAAAGCTCGACTGGCAAGGTGTCGAGCCCGGTTTCCTGTTCCCGTGATCCTTCTTGATGGAAAGGCAAGTTTTTCTCTCAATAATGCACCATGGGTGTCACTGTAGCTGTTGAAGAGACTTTATGTTGACTTGGGAAATTATTGCCATTTTTCATTAGCATATCTGCCGTTCTGCCACTTTGTCAGGAGGACCAGAGATCTATGGGCGTTCTTCTTATGATTTCTTTTTTTCTGGTAAATATAACGTTGTAATTTACATTCATGTTAAAATCTTTTAAAATAATTCACTTCATTTCTCTGTGTTGTAAATGTTGTCATGTCATTGCATTTAGGCTGTAAATGCATTCTGCACCTATAATTTTGTAACATCTTCACGTTTCAAATTTCCCACATAATTATTTTACCCCATTTTCAGGTAAATCTGGTGCCTCATTGGGTGATGAGGACCTGGACATTGAAGATGATGATCCTCCATTTCCACCAACTTCCAGGTCATTTATGTTTCGAACGGTTTTATTATGCTTTAATTTCCAATGTCTTGGGGTGATTTATATCGTGTTTGTGGTTTCAGCGATTGGCAATTGTTCGACCGAGTACGAGCTTTGGACATAAAACTTTTAAAATTGTTTTCTGTCAAACACATCTGTGATCTTATGGTTGAGAAGAAAAAAGTTAAATTTGGAATGAAGTAAGTAGCATACCTTCTAGGTAATGGTGAGGTCCTCATGAGAGGTTTAGTCATCAATTTAGTAACTTGATAGGAAACTATGTATATACGGTGATATGAATGTATGATTGTACATAGGTTTGTTACCTTGGTAGGTTGACCTGATCTCTTCATTCTGATTTCAGTATTACGTCTTCTGAAAAAGTTGACAAAGAGAAACGTTATTCAGAGTTCACCATTTTATCCTTACCTTATCCCGGTAAGTTCTGGGACTAGCCATTCCACTGTATCTTGATGGTTTCTAAATGTTGCCTTCTGTTCACGCTTTTATTGTCCATTTAGGTTGCGAATTTTTCAAGGAGTTTAGCTACAACAATTACAATGCAAATGGTCTTGTATATGCATGGAATCAAGCATTTGTTGATGCCCGTTTGGTTATTCCTAATGATCGTTTAACTTCAACATTAGAGATTGATTGGAACTCATATAAGGTCGGAGACTTTGCCTGTGTAGTACTCATCGGTGCATCTACATACATATCGCACCCCAGTTTCTGAAGTCACACAACTCTAAAAATTGAATTTTTTTGATAGAACCAAATTTTTAAATGAATTTACCACAGAGCGCCATTGTTTCCAAAATGACAATCCTTTGAAAACTTTTGGGTACCAAGATATTGTTACATCTGATGGAAATTGAACATTTTTGAGTTGTGTAACTTCTGGGGTAAGCTATATCTGTGTATAAATTGAGCCTTACATCTTCCTTATTCTGACTCATACCAATAAAGCTACCTTGCTGCATATCTATTAATAAAATATTTTACTTACAGAATTGGGATGTGGTTAAACTCACACAAAACTATTTCAAGCTGCTGCTCAAATATATTAAAAGTGGTAAGCCCCTGTTTGACTAATGTGATTGCCATGATAATGATTTGATTGTACAATTAACTAGTTGAACTGAGCATTACGTTTTTAATGTAGGGAATGGAGGCTTGTTGATTCATTGTATTTCTGGTTGGGATAGAACACCATTATTCGTGTCCCTGTTGCGCATCTCATTGTGGGCTGATGGTGAAATCCACAAATCTTTGAAGCCTTTTGAAATTTTGTATCTGACTTTAGCATATGATTGGTATCTATTCGGGTAAGTAACAATTAATATGCACTATGTCTTACATTATTTTGTAATACAACTGCCTAATCACAACTAAGAAATTCTTCTCCAATTTACAATTCCCTTTGTGTTGTGTGTGTTGCACATAGTAAACATCAATAACATCAATTACCTTTGACTTTCTAGGCACAATCTTGCTGACAGGTATGGAAAACGCGAAGAGGTAATGACTTTGATTTCCATTTTTTAAATTGGGGTATAATGAAAAAAATCTTTAATTCGGGTCATTGTTTTCTCCACTATTTCATTATTTTGTAATTTTTCATTTTTTTTTCTTCTAAATTCAGTATTTATTTGCCCACTTTTCAAAATTTTTTTGTCATGTTTTTCTCTGATTCTTCATATTTTACCTTGCTTTATGCGTATTTTTCACAGATTCTGTTTTTTTGCTTCGAATTTTTAAAATTTATTGCAAGTGAGGAATTTGCCATACACAACTCCAGGCGGAGAATAAGGCAATTGTCGGATTTAGATCCACTATCTTCAGAAACTCAACTGATAGGTGCGATAATCATCTGCATATATATATATATTATTGTTAGCAAATATGTACACTTTTCATGGAATGTTTTGGGATTTAATAATGTCCGTTTAGATTCATGCACTGCACATGGAAGTAACACAAGTCTAAACAGTAGCTGCAGTTCCATTAGCAGTCGCAGCCAAGACTGCCCACTGTATTTCACCACAAATTTGTACGATTCTTTAGATGAGTCTGGTGGAATGTTAGCAAACATGAGTCATTTTAGGTTTGTAATGCTATAACATTTTTGTTCAATTTATGATCTTAAAACAAATATCTGCAGTGGTTCAAATGTTTAACAGATTCTATTGTAAGAAAATAATACATTTACCTTTTACGGTTCCACTGCAAAACACCATAAAAATAACATCCACTGCGAACGATACCTTTGACATAATGGCTGATTCGACGATACCTAGGTCAAAAACACATGGGATAAGGCAAACAGTACACCGCGCTCTCTACATTAAAAGGCCAAAGTCATACTTACACAGTTAATGGGATATGCGCTTGGGTTTCCCACCTAACCTAATCTAACATAAACTCGTATCCCATTAACTTAGAAAGTATGACATTG
Organism: Kryphioiulus occultus; assembly: GCA_034687865.1. Taxonomy (NCBI): domain Eukaryota; kingdom Metazoa; phylum Arthropoda; class Diplopoda; order Julida; family Julidae; genus Kryphioiulus; species Kryphioiulus occultus. The sequence goes on along the minus strand of JAQGAF010005147.1, from coordinate 8,183 downwards.
GCCTTTTAGCGTAGAGAGCGCCGTATACTGTTAGCCTTTTTCCATAAGGTGTTTTTGACCTAGGTGTCGTCGTAGCTGGCATTATGACGAAGGTGTCGTGCACGGTGGATGTTTTGTTTTATGTGTTATGCTACGCATTTTATGAAACGTGTTTTGTTTGATTTCATAATTTACAGCAGCGTAGTACATCAACCCAAGCCACAACTTTGTGAAACGATAAAACGAATGTCCACATCACCTGTTGCTGTTCCAGCACATGCCAAATCTGATGCTGCTTCTTCAATTGGGTGTGGAAGGTATCAAACTTGAAATACATGTCGTTATTTATCCATATTATTACACTTGCCCAAATGTTGGTTGCCTTTATGATTTGTAGCTGGCAGTTAATCAGCAGCACAGGGAGTGTACGCAGTTCAACACCCACGAAGAATTCACTTTCATCTCAAACACCTAGCTCTGATCAATCTTCTAATTCTCATCAGGGACGCAACAGTTTCATGTAAGATGTTTGTTTACATCCTATCAAATTTGGAACTTGGCAGCGCCTTCGTGTGCATCACTTCCCATTCCAGGAGTCAAATCTTGAGCAAAATTGCTGATATACTTAAAAGCACTAATTTATTATACCGTGCCACGTTATCACCAGTTTAATGTTGAAATGTGGCAATTAGGGGGATGGGACATCCATTGATTGGAATGAATGCAGTCGGGAATATTAAGCCAGTTGTCTTTTTGGAAATTAAGCCCCGAAGAAAATGTTTTTCAGTTCTGTGTTTTTAAATTTAGTTAAAAAATAAACAATTGTTATTCTTGGGTGCTATAAATTAATTTGTTCTCTCCAGGTATGGCGAAGGTACCGGAGATGGGGATTTGCAGGTACGACATCATCCGAGAGTGTGTAGAGCAAAACGACTAAGAGACGTCAGGGAAGCATTTTACAATTTGTATGTTCGTCATCTCGGTGATGGAAGTCTTGCCGAACAACCCACTGGTGGAGGATTTTCAGGCCTGTTTGATCACTTTGCTGAAAAGGTTGGCATACGGAGTGGTAGAGGTGCTCATTGACGGCGTTTTAAATTGATTTCTAGTCCTCTGTTATCTTTGCTGCCATGCAAGTGAAATAAAACTGCCTGCCACAATGAATTTATTAAACGTTGCTTAATTAAATACTCCAAAAAGTTTCCAGACGTCACTGTCTTGATTGGATTCAAGCCAATGAATAGATATTTGATTGTTGACACCTGAAACTGCCAGATGCAGGAATTCAGCAGGTATTTCATCAATAATGCATTCGGAGGGGATTAATTCTGATTGGACCTCCATCTTCACCAGAATGTCCTTACAACAAATGTTGCATGATATATTCATGAGAGGTCTTGGTTGGTAAACATTTTTTTCAAATTAATATCAATTAAATAACCATTAATTACTACTAAGTGCTGCATAGGAATCAATTAATTCCAAAATGACATCTTTAAATCATACCTTTTATTGTCAGATTGATTTTTAAAGTAACAAATATCATAAATTGAGAGTGCAATTTTTATTCAACAACAAACTCCACTTTGTGTACATGCATTACGTGTACCTTAAAAACATAGTTTATCATTGGTAACCCACATGTAAGATGTCTTGTGAAATCACTTTAAATATTTGTAAATTGTAACAGTTGGTATATTTTATATCGCTGTTAAAAATATATTTAAAAATTGATTGAAGTTGCTTTTGAATCAAAACCGCTGATATGTAACCAACAAGATAATACAATTTTGAAATTTAATCACAGTTTAACATTGACCAGCTTCAAGATTCTAAAGTCAAGAAGCATGATATAAAGAACAAGAGTTTACAAAACATATTTTGTTGTCAGCATACACGTTTGGGACAACTGCTTTAAAAAATTTGCCAAATTTGTTAAGAGCTATTTTTTCTCAACAACTTCTGTTCGAAGCCTTGCAGCTAATGCTCTTCTTGCAGCCAACACGTCAGAAGTTGTGCTGTTGCTATTGGTTTGATGGTTTTCCAGCACATTTCTTGCCATGCGTGCTGAACTGGGGCATTTTCTTGTATTTACCTCCTTTTGGAGTTGTTCCTTGTGTTGCTCATGTTTTTTCGCAAATAATTTATCCCGTTGAAGTAATAAATAAGCTCTCCTTTTTTCAATTTCATCTGCTGATGCAGTCTGTCAATAAACAAAACTCAAATTTAATGTTAATAACAGACTACATAATTGCATACAAATGGAAAATTATACTACAAAGATTCAGATTGCAGTTAATTTAAATGGTTAAATAAGATTATTTTTCTGATAATCAAAATTGAATGTGGAGTTATTTTACAAAACGACACCTTATTTGTCATGTTTTCTGTTTCCGTCACAGCCTTCTCATTGATTTCTGTAGATAAATTATCTTGATCAGATTGCTCTTCAATTGGTGATTTTTTGGCAATGGTGTCGTCTGCAGGCATAGGGCTTTCTGCAGAGGGCTCATTCAAAGACAACTTAATCGCCTTTGAATGAAAGAAGTTGTTCAGTTTACTTTTAATGTGAACCACAATTGCAAACAAGTGTAAAGAAAAATACTAGTGAAAGTTGAATACCAAAACAACTGTGTTCGTATTACATACAGTAATTAAATTTATAATTTAACATATGGCATGCATACCCACCTGCTCCAAAAGTTTGGATTCTCGCAACCGTTCTGCTTCCAAACGGTATTGTTCGTCTTGGCGTGTTTCTTTCATGATTTGCTCTAAAGCATCATTCTCTCTATCAATTTCGAAGTTAGCCTTTTGGTGTTCTTCAAAAGATTGCCTGATCAAAAATATTATTTGTGTTAAATATCAGAATCAAAAGAATTCACATGTTCAAGATGATCTGCAAGCAAATAGGACCCACAATCGATTTATCCAATATATTGTCGAAATCTTGAGATCGTGTCATTTTGACTCAAATGCTTTCCCGCAATTATTTTTTTAAAGATATAATTAGCACCAGTTCCGGATTCATTATTTAGGTGTTGCCCACACTAACACACCTTATGGCTTCCTGTAATTCGCTGTCTTCGTCATGTTGCTTGGCCCAAGAACTGCGAGTTAGTTCTGATGGGCCTTCACGTGCGTTTAAATATTCCAAGGCTTGAAGTTGGAAAACGGCATTTCTTTTAATCATCATCTTTAAAAAGATGTCGTAATCCTCGGCAGCCCATATCTCCTCAAATATTGTCTGAAAAATATTGGTTTGTCACGGTCACCAGCCAAAGGTTAAATAGATTTTATTTTGCACAGCTCCTTCGATCATCACCTCCTTTAGCTTGTACGTCTTAATGTCGACGGCTGCATCACTACAGGCCTTGGCGAATTGTTCTGAAGTGATTCCCAAATCTTGCATAAATCCACTTAACATTGAATCCACCTACCATACATTTATTTACAAGTGAAAAATGATGATCAGAATGTTCAGCTGAAATTCAAGAACAGAAAATATACCTACCATACTTTTATATTCTTCATGAATTTTACGATATTCGGCTTCGTGTTCCTCACCAGCTTCAAACACTGTAATTCCCACTTTTTCTATGAATGCTGAATGCAAGACGATGCAACTGCGCATAAAACGGGTCTGAGATCTTACCCAAGGATTTATTATCAATGAAGTCCTCCATGGGGATGTTCCAAATTAGGCTTGTTAAAAATCCCACCAAAGATTCAAAAACCCACGTGTTTTCATCTTCCACTAAATCTTGTCCACTGGAATTTGCTGTATCTGCCTTATTTTCACTCATGGTTTGTTACTCTTTCAAGATGAGGACGTATGATATTGTAAATAAACACAGTTGCCATGGTGACGGTTTTACGGTATGATTATCTTCCAGTTCTTCCTACAAGCAAGACTCGAAGAGTTCAACTGGATTATTAAATTACAATATGCAGAGTGTAGTTTTATGTTCAATTGCAACTTATACTAAAATCTACAAATAAGGAAAGAGGTTACATACATGTATAGTACCATAAATGTAACGTATGCAGAAAAAATAAGTATAGTTTAAAATTGATGCTCTATTCGAGCGCCTGCTACTGTCCATATCTCACGATATGCAACATGTACATATTTATTATTTCAATGATTTTAGCAAGCTCGTTTTAGTAAGTTCGCTTCTGGAACATTTTATTTGAAAATGAAACGAAACTGTACAAGTTTTGAAATTTTAAAAACCCAGCGCGTCATAGGATGACGTCACTTTCCAGTGAAAATAGAAGTCAAGATCAATCTTCTTTGCCGAAATCGTCTAACACTGAACGAGGTCCAGATGTACTTTGCCGAATTCGCCTTAAACTGTAGGCGACCAAGATGTCTGCCGATGTTTCGTTTTTCTGCTTGCAGTTCATTGTTTTCTATTTATTGTTGTGATGGATTTATCGTTAAAATTTTCTTGACAACGCATTGACTCGAAAGACGAAAGCTGGAACTCTTCGCATCCTTAATTCTTCCAACGGGCAAACTTTAAATTGCAAAACTGGGATTCAAAAAGGTCAAGGGTTTCCCATTGGCATTGCGACAGCCTGCTGGTTTAGGTTTCAGGAAGTTGGAGATGAAATGACGATGACCGAGTCAGAAGTCCGAAGGAACCCTTTTGGTCGCCTATCGGGTGAGCTTCTGATTCGCTTCTGTAATCTGTATTTTAATCAGTTGTGGTGGAGGCAGGCAAATGTATGGAGAATAGATCAAATGTTCGAAGGTTATTAGTGATAAGATTAACAGTTGCCACTCTGAACCTACGGAGGCGGCTTGTTGACACAAAAGAATTGTCAACATTCTACAAAATGTCATTATAGGGAGTATTAATATGTTAACAGACAATGAACATTATCCGGATTTTTAAGGGGCGGCATTAACGTGACTTTCAATGTGATATCGTATACGCCCTCTGCGCAAGTTATCGTCTGATGTTATGTGAGCCTGGGCTTGCATACATGCTACACGCCCGAGACGTGTCCCTTGCATGTTTAAAGCTCGAAATATCACTGTAAGAGCTTATGCCCTGCAGTCATAATACCTAGTGTCCTATATTTTCCCCTAATTGTTTATATTTCCTTTACCTACCTCGACCTTATCCAGAATGTCTTAGATATTTTAAAATGTGTAGAAATTGATGGAAATTCACTAAAATGCACATTTTATTCTTTCATTCATATTGTTGTTTTCAAGTGTCCGATGGTGATGTTCCCAATGAAAATGCCAACACTTCCAGTAATATACATGAATCAGAACTTGGTGAATTGCCAACTATTCAGGAAGGACAGACCTCGAATATTCTCCAAAAACGGTGGGAAATGAATTATCATGAAGCTGCAATATTCCTAGAGGTTAGCAATATCATAGAAAATCGTCAATTCATCCCTTGTGAGAATGTTGTCTCATCATTGTATCTCACAACATGTATTTCATTGCTGTTTGTGAAATCTGTACCCAGACGTTTTTTCACACTTCATAATTTCTGACAAATATTTAGTAGGCTATAACAAGTGTATACAGTATGTAATTGGTCCAGATCTGTGTATCTACAGTATCTCTCTTTCTAAAACCGACCCCTTACATTTTTTTAAGCCATACGGGCATGTGACCCTTTGTGATTTATCTATATCTCACATATGATTGCTTTCAGGAAGGAGAAAACAATGACAAATTTAACTCTCACCCAAAAGATCGAAATGCTCTTCCAGCTTACTTGCTTGTGCACAATAACTGGTTTTACACATTGGATTTATTGGCATCACTCATGCTTCTGTCTTTGGCAGCTGTGGAGCAACCTGCCATTCCCTTGTTTGGAGTAGCTATATGGGTAAATGGAATATCGGATTTTTCCTTCAAAATTATTAGGGATTTTGTGACGGTTTTGGGAATCATTTTCATTTATATATCGTTTCACCTTCCAGGTACACGGATCTTTAGAGCTATTTGGGCTATTGGTAGTTGCCACTGAGCTTGCCTTGAAAGTGAAATGGCAAGGATGGAGGACATTTCTGCGTCATAAGAGAACAATGTTGAAGGTTTGTTTATTTAGTATCGATGTTTAAGACATTGAAATTTAATGATGAAGCTACTTAATAACTTCACTGAATTTGCTATGAAGTCCATATGAAAACGTTTCTTTCAGCCCAGTAAATGATGTTTTTTTTTCTTGTATTTGGAAAATTTTTCCAAATGATCCTGAGCAGTTCTTTTCAAACTCGTAATGGATATTAGGATATGTGCACACCTCGCAATAGGGTATTCGGGGCACTTGTTAGCTGCCCAGCCAAGCCTGCGTGCTGTTAGGAGAAACCCACCGTACATATCAATGCAAATCATTTCAACTCAGTACCCTACTATCAGTAATTAAATACCATGTGGTAGGGGGGTGTAGTCCATCAACCCAAATTGTCTTGCTCACAAAGTGACTTGCTTTTCACAATCTTTTGCATAATATGCCAAAATTAGCACCATAGATCGAGCCATTGATTACTTACACATTTAGTGGTTGTAATACGTACTTCAGTCGGCCATTTATTTATTATTCAGGCTGGTACACTGTGCATCATGCTCGTAGAAGCTTTTGTAGTGATTGTCCGGCAATCCAATCATCAGAGAGTTACACGAGCTATTAGACCTATCTTTTTAGTGGATAATCATTACTGCGGGGGAGTTAGAAGGTGAGCTTAATCATTTCAAATGTTTTATTAGATAATGCATTAGAGTACTTAGATAAAAAAAATTATGTTGTAAAATGTCACTTCTGAAAACATTGGAAACCATATGTAGTTTTCCAGGATAATTTTGTTTAATTAACATACTTTGCTTTAGGTTCATTCGGCAAATACTCCAGTCTCTACCTCCCATATTAGATATGCTGGGACTACTGTTCTTTTTTATGCTCATCTTTTCCATTCTAGGTAAGTACGTTGTTTTTAATTATGTCATGTACAGGGCTTTTGTTCATCACCACAGACTTAGCTTCCTCTTATAGAGCAATTTAATAACCCTTGCAGTTCAAATTTATGATATTTCGTTAGGTAATTTCATTTTTCTTCTCGATTTTTTCTCTCAGGTTTCTATTTTTTCTCCATGAATCCAAAGGATCCGGTAATTATATTTATTAATATCTTAAAATATTATTCTACTATTATTCTAAATTAGCTCTTGCATTAAATAGCCCATTTATCCATTTAAAAAATTCTAATAAAAGCCTGATAACGACTGATTATGATCAGTGTCTCCTGTATATTTATGCTTGTGCATATTCAATGTCAACCTTAGTTATTTCTTAGATCCATATTAAGTTGGTTCACGTATGAAAACTTTTATCAAGACTACAATTCTGATAAATATATTTTATGTTCCAGTATTTCACAACATTGTGCGATAGTTTTGTCAATTTGTTTGTGCTTCTCACTACTGCAAAGTTAGTAATCTACACTTTTTCTGCACATCATTTATTTGACTAAAAAAATGAACTCTGCTACTGTGGAAATAATAAACTAACTACTTTCAGTTTTCCTGACATTATGATGCCGGCATATGCAAAGTCAAAATACTCGGTGTTTTTTTTTATAATTTATCTTGCAATCGGACTTTACTTCTTTATGAATTTGGTAAGTTTGATATCTCTTTTTTAAACTCTGGTTAATTTCTTGCTGTCTTGTAGATTTTACACATATTTAGTTGTTTTTACAATGAAAATAAGTTAAATTCGATATTTGGGAATTTCCTAACTGGATTTGGAAAAAATGTGTGGTGTTCTTCAAAAAAGGGGGGAAAAAGGTATTGTAAGTGAATTTTTTTTTTCAGATGCTGGCAGTTGTTTATGACGCCTTCACCATTTATGAAAAACAGAAGTTTCGTAAACTATTACTTCACAAACGTAAAGCTTGCCAGCATGCTTTTCGTCTATTAGTAAACAGGAAGGTAAGTTAAAGCTATCAGGCATGCAAGTCCATGTTGGTAATGGTATGGCATTTACACAAAGGCATTAACGGAAAGTTCCCCTACCGCCCCTGCCATGTTAAAAAATTGAAAAAATTGTATACATAACATCTCTGTGAATAATGAATAAATCGTCGTGATACCAATTTTGCTTGATAGTCTGGTTACTACTGGAGGCGACAATTCAACTTTAATGAATAAATACCCTTTGATTAATTAA
>JAQGAF010005146.1:0-12646 GCA_034687865.1 Kryphioiulus occultus | reverse complement strand
GGCAAACCCCCCTTCCCCAAACCCCCTAAGGGCAAAACGGGTGGTGACCCCATTTAGGCGCACCACCCACTTACGCCAACTAGGCGCACCTTACTACTTTCGAAACTGGACTTACAAAAGGCCGTCACCGCTGCTTTCAGGTGGGGCCAGTAATAATCACGGTTTACCAGCTCTATCGTTTTACGGATACCCCAGTGGCCGGCCAAGGAAGGGGTGCCGGAGGCTACGCCCCAGCAGGTGGAAATGCACCCACGCATCTCCCAATACGGGCCCTTCTCAATGAGACGCATCGTAAAGAGGTCGTAATACATCGTTTGAAGTTACCTCCAACTCTAAAGAACGGGCCATCGAGCTGGTCAGGACGAACACAGCAGCTCGGTCTGTCGGTTCCAGGAGGCATCAGCAACGGCTGTTGTTGAGGACAATTCCGGCTGAAGTGACCAGCCTCTCCACAAGGGAAGCAGACCATGCGGGTGGCCCCATCGGCGCCATTTTCTGAAGTATTGGGTGTTCATCTGCCTCCAGCGCCAGACGATGCCAGAGTTGTGGTACTACTCGGAGTGGAGCCTGGGCTGCAGTTTCCGGTGGGCTGGGGCGGTGCTGTTAGTACCCCACTTCCACAATCCCGTCAGTGGTGTCGGAAAACGGCCCCGAATTAAGTCCTGATAATATAGGAGCAGACCCATGTTTATATGGCCAAACTTGGTGAGTTCGGCCATCCATGGATCCAACTGAAAGCGCATTCCTTCAACGTCAATCATGTAGTTCTGCATGGTTACGTCAGCCTGTTGCCGTCATGTGGCCAAGCGTCATACTAAGTCGACATCGTGTTGCAGGTTTCGAAAAAATTAATAGGGTGTTCCGCATCATGTCCCAAGTGGCACCCGCGAGTGACCCTTCGCGTACACGGTACCAGGATGCAGCGTTTCCGGTGAGGTGTGGATGTACGTGAGCAGGTAATTCCACCTCGGTATAGCCGTCAGCACGCCCGATGGCCTCAAAGGACAGCGGTCCCTTCGATTGCGGACGAACTGGACTGCTGGAGAGGAGGCACAGGTGGCAACAATGGCGGAAGTAGAGTGAACCAAAGGGACCGGATTCGGGGTCACCACCCCTGAGGACGTCAGAGGGTCGCTAGGGCCAATAGGCATAAGGCTGGCCGAGGCCACGGCAGGGCCTTGGGCGGTTGTCGTCGGAGCGTTCGACGTTAGGCCGGCAGAGACTACTCGAACTTGAAGCAGCTGTAGTCGTGGTCGCCGTACTGGTGCCGGGCAACGGGCCCCCGTAGGGGCGAAGGCGAAATGGATGGGCAGCGCCAGGGTCACGGTGGTCCCAGGTCCAGGGACCTGCGCAGGGGTCACACTGCTCAGGTGTAATGACGGTTCGAGGCCCGAAGGCCTCACAGCAGCACCCACCGGAAGGCTTGGGGTTCCGGCGTCGAGGTGCGCGCAGGTGCCCAGGATGGGAGCAAGACATTTACGTTAACTCGCCACTAGTGTACAAGGACTGTAGCAGCGGGATCCCCGGCCCAGGTCTTAATCAAGGCATCTGCGCGCTATTTGTCTGTAGGGGATGTCTTCGGATATGGTTTCGGTGAACTACTCGTTACCTCAACGGGCCGGGAAACCGACGAAGTGTCGCAGGTAACCGTGGTTTCCGTGACCAGCGATTCCAACGACGAATCAACATCTTGAAAATTGTTGGGTTCAGACGGCGGCCCTGGAGTCGGGGAAGACAGTTCCGGTTGTGTCGCTGTGGCCGTGGCTGCGGCAGCAGTAGCACGAGTTATTGGACAGAATGTCATTCCAACAAGGGACGCTTGACAACGAGGCGGTGTATCCGTGGGGCTCTTTATAGCTGGCACCATGTACCCCGCACCTCCACCATGTAAGGCTGCGGTGTCCTGAAGCAGGCGGCGAAAGACCGTAGAAGAGTGAAACCTCGGTTTAATCTATATCCCATGGAACCTTTTCTCCTCATTAAGTAAAGAAATGGTTCCATCCAGCTCATTTTCCAAGAAATGGGCTTAAAGAACCTTTTTCTGGCACCTTATTTTTTAAGTGTAAAATAAACACTGCTACCTCATACGTGGTGGGTGCATTGTATCTGCCTCTCGTCTGCATGGATAATTAGTTTAACATCAACTGCGTTAGGTGGAACTGACTCCAAAGCTGTATTGAATGATAAAATGTAATTGTTGTGAATATGTAGCATATGTTTTAGGTACTACCAAATAAGGATTCAGTTTTTGCATGTCTTTGCAATGCAAAGATATTCTGAGATAAAAGTAAATTTGAAGAAAGTTATGCTTATTTTGTGATGGAGGTAATAAACTACCAACCAATTGGTACACATGTCCCTGAATTTTAAAGGTTGGCATGTAGCCAGATTCAACAACTTGTTGTACCCCAAACGATGGCATCTGGAAAGAATTGTTGTAAGTTTGGATGTTTTTAATAAATTCTTTAGATTGAGGGTGTTGTCCTGATAGTAATGAAAACAAAGGTTCAGGTGGAGGTAAAATTTCTTCCAAATTAACCTTTCCATGTTGACAACACAAACCTTTACTCATCTTCCCACCCTAAAGACAAACAAAACTGACAGAAGTTGGTCACGGCACCTAAAGAAACATACACATCATTCTTCTATTCAATGTTTTGATTGTAACACATTGCATAACATTCCTTGATCGTTCTACTTAATTGGGATCTGCCAATATCAAAAATCACCACACAAGAATTTGATCAAGGTTCACCTGCTCCCTGAGAAACATGCCTTTCCCTATCAGAGGAAAGATTAACCACTGATTGGGCAACAATTTCATCCACCTTCTGAAAAGCACGCATCTCCATATAAGTAGTAATGTTTGCCTCACCCTGGGCATCAATTCCTTCATCACTTGAAGAGGCATGCCTTTCCATAGCAATTGTACCATGTACTTCTGTAGGCAGCAGTTTCTTCCTCCCTCTGTGTTAATGTTTCAATATATTGTTTCTGTAACTGTTTCATTTTGTCTACCAATACGCACCCTTTTGGTTGCAGCAGTAATTAAGTCGACTTAATGAGGAATTTCGTTTTGGCATTTGAGGTGTAAAGATTAAAAAAATGACTTAACTTGAACCATTGATGACTGGAACCATTTCTTTACATGGTGTCCCTTTAAAAGTTGTTTCGAGTGTGAAATACTTGGGGATCACCATCACGGATGATATGCGCTGGGGTATGCATATTAGTAACATTACTGGTTTGGCTAATCAACGCCTTAGATTCATTCAATGAATATTCAAAAATTGCCCTCAAAAAGTTAAAGAAGTTGAATATTTTTCATTAGTCCGACCCCTTTTCGAGTATTGTTGTCCGATTTGGAATCCTTACAGGGAGTATCGAAAGCAGGAACTCGAAAAAGTGCCGCGTAGAGCTGCTAGATCTGTAACTGGTAAATACCAGCGCGACGAGAGCGTTACCATATTGATCAAAAGTCTGCAATGGAATACGTTGCGATCGAGACGGGAAGCCCAATGCATGAACCTTTTAGAAAAATTTACTTTGCCTGGAAATTCTAATTGAATAGTTGAATTGAATTGACTATCTTACAAGTGCATGGCAGTTATGCCACCATGTCACAGTGCGTGACCTAAGCTTACATCCGCTTAGAAACTCAAACGGAAGTAGAACAACTTGAAGAATTTTTTTACAAATACAATTTTAATTATCTCTGCTAACTTTTTGTCAAAAACGTTTGCACATGGCGATCCTTTAATTTTGGCTAAAAGCTACAAATACTCCACCACTTTTAATATTTGAAATTATGTTAGGGAAAACCCAACTGAAATGCATTATCGTTTTTCACAAAAAAATGTTAATTGTATTTCCTTAGCTTGTGATGTTTGGAAACCAGAATTATTTCCTACGATCTCCTTCTTACCTCACTCCCCTACCTCACTCTTGCCTAGCTCTCGTGGATATTCCTCAAAGTGATGATCGTCGATTTTAGTTAGTCCAGTAGGGATGCTTGAGGTAATAATCCAAACCAAATGCACAGAAGAAGAATATTAAAAGTAAGATGCTTTACTTTCCCTTGGCTTACAATAATGAGTTGATTAAATGAGGAGCAAATGTGAGAAGCAAATGGAGGGTCTAGAATCCAGCAGTAAACTGGCTTCTAGACCCTTTCAAAAAATGCAAGTATTATTCCCTGACCAATGAGGTGCATGGAAATGCATCACCTGGTCAGGAAGTGAATAAGGAGGTCAAAACAATGGGCAATTAGTCCCTCTGTGTTCTGCACCTCCTGGAGTCATGCAGATCAATGACCCCTGTTATCCCTTTGTCTTTACCTTTTAAGTTAGGCCCAAAAGAGTATCTTACTGAAGAAAATAATTTGTTTGATATTATAAATGTTACAAGCTGACATTATTTCAGCAAACAAATAATAACGGAGATGCAGGCAATTGTAATCCATTGTTTTTCATAGCCAAACACACTCAACACTATTTTGTCACTATAACCATATGTTTTGAAAAACAACTAAAAACTTAATAAATGAATCAAGCACAAATGTGAATAAAGGAGATTCACATTGCTTCCCATGCAAGTGGTTGACAACCTGTGAACAGTGAAGACTGATGTACATGTTGGTTTAAATCCACTGAAGTCATTCATTGAAATCGCACTAAAGTCATGGTAACCGTGTTGTAACAGTCACAGTAAACTGCACAGTAACTGTAAACGTCTTGGTAACTGCACCGTCACCATAACCACAACGTTACCATCACAATTGCCACGCCCTCACCGTCATGGTAACAGCATCGTCACTGTCCCCATGTAACCGTCACGGTAATCACACCGTTAACGTCACCGTAACGTCACCGTCACGTGCACCACCGTCTCAATAACCATCATGGTAACTGCACCGTCACTGTAACGGTCCTGGTAACCGTGCTGTCACCATCAGGGTAACCGCACCGTTAGCATCTACCTTTAAGATTTCTCTTATAATGCTTACAGCTTAGCAACTCTTTATCATGGTATATCGTAAGTTATAATGTTAAGTTAGTTTAGGTTAAGTTAAATACAAAAACATAAAAACCATCAAACATAACAGAGCTATGACATCGTCAAGGTGTCCATCATAATTAAATGATGACTCCAATGTTTTTTGCCAATCCTCGTCACTTCCGTCAATATGTGCCATAATTTGTTTACATCCCTGGTGATCCCACAGAAAATGAGAACAATCGAATGTCCCCACTACAGAATTTCTTCGTTATATGACTTCCATGACGTCATTGAAGTCTGCAGTCAGGTGTACATGAATTTGAAGAGTTGTCAACCCCGTGTTCCCATGACTTTTTAAGTAATCAATGAGTCTGGGCTCGAATGAGCTGCAAATATGACCTACATGTAGTTAATAAAAATTAGGGACATAGCGTTTTATTCGCCGAAAACTTTGGCTACGAAAACTTAGGGATTAACTTCACTTTATCCCAAAGCATTTGTGCATCCAGATAGGGACCTGTATAGGGAGACATCTACTCCAGAAGCGGTCACACTGATTCATTTCTCTTTCATACGGAAAAAAACGCAAACATACAAACGAAAACTCCATACGAAACGAATAATGGTACGTTTTTGGAATTTTCTTTTCGTGGTGAGTTTTCAGCAAATACAACGCCAAGTCCCTATTGAATATAATATACGGATTCAGGGGTACAGAAAAAAGGTGCCAGTGCACCGATTTGTTATTAGATGGCGCTGCATACTTTTTTAGCAGTAATCGTGTTTATCATCAAATAAGCTTCAAAGGCAGCGATGACATGTGGTTCACGTGGAAAAACCACAGTTGCGTCCCCAATTTGCGTTGAGGATTACAAATTTGTCACCAACGAGTTGGTTGTCACTCTGCGCACCCTACTATGCAAGAAAAATGCTCCATGCTCCAACTTGGAAATAGGAAATTTGTGCCCTCATTTCAAGTTGATCTACAAGTTTGCATGAACAGTGTCCGGGACCTCGGTGTCTTAATTACACCAGATCTATCCTTGTCAGCTCATGTGAATTCTATCACCAAAAAAGGATACAACTTGGTCAACCTGATATTCCGCCCATTTCAAAGCCGTGACCATGCCTTGTTAACTCTAGCCTTTATCACCTAAGTCTGGCCAACCCTGGAATACGCCTCACAGGTATGGTCACCATGGCTTCTTCACAACATTGATGCAGTGGAAGGCGTGCAACGTTACTTTACACACAGGCTATTCGGACGACTCCGACCTTCGTACCCTGACCGCCTGCTAGCTCTCAAACTTGAGCCACTAGAACTGAGACGACTAAAGATGGACCTCATATTGTTCTATTACATACTCCATGAAGATTCTTGCTTACCGTTTACCGATTTCTTTACAGTTGCCCCCAGATGTTCTACCCAAGCAGGCATGGGCCTGAAGTTGCTACCCCAGAGCTGTCGACTTGATTGTTGCTTTAATTTTTTAACCAATAGAGTGGAACGCCTGTGACTAGCATTGCCCCTTGAGACCACCACATCAAGCTTGCACGCATTTCTATTTGGAATTGACTGCTTTGATTTCTCTCTCTTCCTGAAGGGTCATGCATTAGTGGTGACCTGAGCACCCAGCATTGTCTCCTGTCGCATTCACTTTGTGTCACTCCCGACCTGACTTTTATCTCCTACCCATGTGTACATTGATGCGACAAATAAATACTAAATACTAAACCCTTGCATCCCTTGAACTTTGGCACGTAACAACTTTCTACATGTATTTCCCTAAACCGGTACCAGTTAACAACTAAAAAACGCAAAGAACTGGGTCAATGTAAATGAAAATGAAGGTTTCTTAGGGATTTGCTTTGGCAAGGGAAGGGTTCTTTAAATTCATTTGCGAATTCAATTTTGCATGTAAGGCATAAACATCACCATGTTCAAAAGTCGAAAAAATTGGACGAAATTCGATGAAACAATCTAATATTTCCCCCTGACAAAATGTTTTCCAATTACTTTAAAGTTACAATCGAAGTATAACAAAAGACAAATTCCACAAATTCTTATGGTTTTTCAACTGGTATCGTAAACACTCAAATTAAGGCCTAAACCGAGTTTATGCCTACTGTGTTTCATTTTAAATCGCAATTGGATTTTACAGTACAATTAATGCGACGACGGACTAACGTTAATCACAAGACAACACGACTGTATCATTTTCAAATTGTACGTTTCGTTTACTTACTTTTTGATCGTGAATCATCGCTATTATTCCTCAATGAAACCAACAAATTCTGCTCCAGCTGAAACACAACTGTATCACCTCACGACTCACGGCGATATGTAAATAAAAAATTATTTTACAGAAAGCACTCCTGACACGGAAAAGGTCAAATTTCGCAATGTTCGCTGGTATCTTGAAAGCGCAACAGCGAAAACTCAGGAATTGTTGAATCCAAACAAATATTAAAACCTCCACGAAAGCGCCTGTGCAAATGCAAATCTGTCATTCATGTTAAATTAGCTACGGCGCTTGTGATAAAAGAGACCTACTGTATGGTGGCAAATGAATGTGATTTTCAATCGCATCCATGTAGCAAAGCAATTAATATTAGCACTTCATTACTAATAATAAATGGAACTATTTTTGAAAATATTTCGGAATTTTTTGGGCAATTCGGTTATATTCTTCCACAATCTTTAAGTCTTTCGTATAGTTCAACTGCGCTTTGCAGAATGACGTGTAACCGCTTCGGTTTTGGAATTCAAAAGCGACAAAAATACAACTATGGAATAATTAGCTGCTAACGTGTTTGCTTGAGATACCTAGGATTCTAATAACCGTTCTATAGTCACCAATCATTCAGGGCCTCAATTTAGGGCATGTGTGAGTCATGTCTTGTTTTCAGCTGCAGAAAAATGACCGAAAAGACGTCAGATTTTGTTATTTTAGGTTTCTTAATTTGATAAAAGAATTTATTATATTATTTTAAGTGCCCTAACCAGGCCCTGCCCTAACTACCGATTTTGGATTCCTAATAATTTCAAGTCATTCTGTGAGCCACAATTTAATGAACTACCAGACCTCACAGGAACCAAATCGATTCATAAAAAATTCGCTGAAAAAAAATTGAAACGCCCCAGATTTTATTATGTCAGCTGTTTGCTTTCTGAACAGTCTTGCCCAGTATTGCTCTATCAGCGTAAATTTGGCGCATTGTAATAATACTGTATACATAAAGTTCAGCTGAAACTGTCGTAAAGTGAAGTAACATCAAGAAAATTAAGTTTTATCGTCGAAAAAAATTCTGAAGTGTCTCCAGATTTCATTATCATCACTATACAATGTATATAAAAAGCAAATATTCAAATGCTCACCGGTAAACAGCACAGTTATGACATGCGCACTGTCAAACAATACTCTATTCCTTTGAAAACAATACCAATATTTGTTGTGGTGTCGGTATCGCAGATGGCGTGCTTGGTTAGCTTGTGGAACGTTTGGGGATCGATCCTTGCTCCTTTGTATGCTTGTTTTATTAATTTTTGAAAAATAAAAACCTTATTTCGAGTTTTTGTCCCATTCAATTTCCTTTGCTTACCGACTATAAAAGTCAAGTTCAGGAGGTTTTTAACATGTTCTTGTTTCATTTATAATACAGAAATACCTTGCTTACAAGTGAGAGTGGATGGAATTAGTAAGGTTAATATTTTGACAAAAAACCTCGATTAGTGCGGTTAGAAATTGGAGTTAGTTTAGATTTTCGCACCACCCAAGTTGGCCCAACATTTGGGAACTTTGAAAAATCACAATGATTTATTATGAAAACCAGTGATTTTTCCATATTTTCCCAGCATATCACTGAATTAGATATATGTATGTTTATGAGTGTGAAGCTTTGAAACAATGTACTGAATGCATGCAGTCTGCAGATTGTATAGTTTTGAATGTGCATAAAAAGGGGGCAGAGAAATTGAAAATTCGGTTCTTGGCTATATCGAGGGACGAATGGAGAGATACATTTAAAATGCATTTCTGGTCGATTTTTTTTTTTAAATTCGCCTATGGCGTTGTCTTAGATATTATTCAGCTGATTTACGCTTATACGATTTTTGTTAGAAAAGAATGCTGAAATCCATAATTTGTAGTCTAGTTTTTGTAAACAGTTTGCTAGTGCGTTGAAAACATTAAAAAATATCATATATTTGGATGTGAAAAAATGTGATCAACTGGCCACATGCCTGTAAATTCATCTCATTAAAAAATATGAACTCAAAGGATGGCAATCGTATAAATGATGTCATTTGGTCAAGTTTGATTTCCTAAAGGTACGATAAATAATAATGTTAATTTGCCATAACACTGATCTTCTAAGAGGAAATATTGCTGAACTGACGTTGAATACTGACCACCCAACATGTAAAAGAAATGTATTTCGAAATACATAATATGCAATGCATTTTGAAATGTATTTCAAACTACGTGTAGATTGAGACATTAATATATTGCAAAAATGCATTGGAAAATGTATTTCCTGGGTATTCAACAATTTATATTGCAATGCAATATATTATAATGCATTTCAAATGAATTTCAGAATGCATTTCATGATTTCTTTAGTGATTTGTGAAATGTATTTTTGAATGCATTTTAAAATACATTACAGGTGAAATTCATTACATGCTCTTATTAAAACTATTTTTAACAGCAAAATACTTTTAAATTCAATTGTTAATAACACAGTTTAATTCATTAACACAGAGAATTTCAGTACATATATTATAAAATGAAGTGTTCAATGTATTTCGTAATGCAATGTAAAATACATTAGTAGAATACATTGCTGTATGCATTTAGAAATGGATTTGCTGTGAATGTCTTGTTCGAAAATACATTTCCATTTGCAATGCATTTCAAAAATGCATTTAAAATGCATTTCCTTTTCATGTGGGAAAATAAAATGTAACATGAGGATAACATGAGGAATTTAACTCCTTCACCGGCTTAACAGGCAGATCAGAACCCGTGATTTACAGTAAATTTGTCACGTGAAACTTCACAACTGTCGAAAAATCCACCCGTGTGCGGCCAGCTGTTTTGCGAAGTCGTTATAAAGACTCGCCAACGGCCTCTTCGCTTACCTGCTCACCCGAACCCACCCGTTCATAAGCCGCTGCCTCCGCCTCCGTGACTGGTGCTAGTCCCGCACGTGACCCATCGACTTCCTCCGCTGCCGAATCGAGCTTTTCGGCCACTTAGTCTCAGGCGGTTCAGCGGCGAACGTCGTGTCTCTGGATTTCAGGCGAGGACGCGAGGGACGCTAGGTGGCCACACGGAATTCAGGTGACTACACCATTGTGCCTAGCCGCTCAATCCGCTTAAAAGCCACCTCTGACAGCCGCCAGGCCATTCGCTCCTCAGGCTGCACTGGAACTTTTACCACGATCGGGTCTTGGGATTTTCTCCGCAATTTCATCGCACGCTGGGATTTAACATTTTCGCCCGATATATTTCGAATGGTTTATTTTGCTGCGAACATGAAGTCGCGGACAACGTCAGTTGGTGGTGGCTTCTGAACTCGTGCTCTTGTGTCCGCGTGTGAGTCCACTGGATTTCGGTGCTGTTGGTGCCCATGTGTCGCCGCTGACCCAACGTCGACTTTGGATTAAAGTGACCTCGCGACCATGGCTCTGACCTTCCACCTCTTGCTGCTGTGCCTGGTTGGTGGGGCCCTAGCGGCCCGAGGCACCGACGATGCCGGCTGGTTCGGCGCTCCGTCAGCCGACGCCAACCTGGTCACTACGCCCGTGGTGGACAAGCTGGACAAGCTGGACGCGATCAACGACACTGCCGCCTACGACGACGACGAGTACTTCGACGTCGAAGGCGACGTTGTCGACGATGTGACCAACGCCACCTCCACCACCAACTCATCAGCGACGACCAAAGTCAACCCTGCAACCACCTCTGCCAAGCCACCGGAAGCCCGTCGCGCCAAGGCGTCCAGCGGCAAGACGGAAGAGGTCAACTACTGGCAGACGGACGGCTTGGCCGACCAGCCGGCCAGGTCGTCGGCCAGCGAGGAGGTGTCGGTGTCGGTCAAGGAGCACGACCGCAATCCGCATCCCTTCGCCTTCTCCTCTTCCGGAGACAATGAGTGGTTCGGGTTTGGTGGCGGTGGCGGTGGCGGTGGCAACTTCGAGGCTGGTGGCTCCAAGAGCCGCTTGGGCAGCAGCGCCTCGGTGACCGTCGAGGACTACCAGACCAAGGAGCAGACCGGCCCCAAAGACGTGGAGCTGGAGAGCGTTGTGGAGATCAAGGAGCACGACGAACTTGCCCCTGGAGCAGCCGGAGGAGGAGGCGGTTTCGCTGCCTCCTCCGACGGCTGGTTCAGCGACTTCGGAGGCTCCAACTCTGACCCCGCCACCAAGTCGAAGGCACCGCCCTCTGACGACGGTGGCGGTGGCGATGTGTGGTTCGGAGCCGAGGCCAGCGAGTGGCAACCGGTTGCGGCATCCAGCCACAGGCAGCAGCGCAGACTCAACTGGGGCGAGGACGAGGCTGCTGATGGTGGTTCTGATGGTGGTGACTACGAGGCTCTCGACATCATCACAGCGCCTCCTCATGGCCGTTCCAGAGACGTCTACAGCTTCGTGGTGGAGTCCAGCTTCGGCGGTGACCGGCGCGGCAGAGGTTCCGGCAAGAAAGACACGGACGGGAAGAAGGACACGGACGTCGAAGAGGTCGAGATCGTCACCGCCCGGCCCAGCGCCGACCTGGGCTGGTTCGCGGCCGATGCCCAAGAGGCCACCAAGAAGGTGGTCAAGAGCCGCACCAGCACCACCACCGTGCGCTCCACCGTCATCGGCAGGAGCCGCACGCGCGCCGGGGTCTCCATCAGCCGCAACCACTCCTTCATCGACTTGCTGGCCAAGAAGTCAGGCGCCGGAGCGGCTTCATCAGACATCATGCCGTCCAACGCCACATCGGCGCTTGGTGGCCCTGTAGCGGCAACAGACTCCAAAAATGCGTCCTCGGCGTTGCCGGTCGACGTCCGGGAGAACACCCGGGAGGAAGGCAACTCTGTGAACGCTATCCAGAATAACAAGTCGTTGCCAACCACAACCACCACAACAACCACGGCTGCGCCAACGACAACCACATCCACCACCGCCGCAACCACAACCACAGCGGCTCCCAGAAGCACTCCTCCGGCAACCACGAGCGCTCCGAAAGCCCCACCAGCAACCTCCAAAACCAACCGGTCGACGACGCCCAAGCCAGAACCTGCACGGGAGCCGGAAGACGAGATGAGGGACAAGGTGGACGCCACAACGCCAGGTGGCGCCGCCAAGACGACCACGCCCACCGTGGTGCCCACGCGCTCCGGGCGCACCTTTGCGGAGGAGGCAACGGTACACCCGAAGAACAGCCAGGACCCGAAGAGCAACCACGAAGACGCAAGGAACAGCAACGTGGACCCCGAGAACACCCTGGCGCCACCTGGTGGCCGTGGCGCTAGTGGAGGTAGTGGCGCTCCTGGAGGTAGTGGCGCTCCTGGAGGTAGTGGCGCTAGTGGCGGTAGTGGCGCTCCTGGAGGTAGTGGCGCTCCTGGAGGTAGTGGCGCTCCTGAAAGTAGTGGCGCT
>JAQGAF010005145.1:0-12647 GCA_034687865.1 Kryphioiulus occultus | reverse complement strand
ACAATATTGGGCAACTCGAATAAAAAAATCAATCTTTAAGGGCATTTATTCATTAAAGTTGAATTGTCGCCTCCAGAAGTAACCAGACTATCAAGCAAAATTATTATCACTTCGATTTATTCATTATTCGCAGAGATGTTATGTATACAATTTTTCAATTTTTCAATTTTTTAACGTGGCAGGGGTGGGAGGGGAACTGCTCGTTAATGGTACGAGTATGGTACGATCATCAGAACGGATCTATGATACTGCGAATATGAAGAGGTCTGTTTACTCTTGGTTGCTCGTGCATGAAAAGATAGAATTCGGAGAATTGAGCAGGTACATGTATTTAAATTCCAATGCAACTACGCTAGTATTATCCAGGAAACAAAATTTGATCAAACTTCTGAACATGATTCTATCATTTTACAAGTTCATCGAAACTACAATACGTAGTTGTATTATCTTGTCTCCATATCCAATGCAAATTATGCCACAGACAATGTGCACAGGAGTTTGTGTCAGATTGAAAAAAATACAACTCTGATACATTGTAAATGGAAATACCCAGTGATACCCAATGATAACACCAACAAATATTTGTCTGGAGAGTTTTGACTCTTATAAAACATGCATATCAAAAATTAAAAACAAAAATAAGTCAAGACGTTGTCTTTTATCTTGATATCCATCTTATAAAGGACAGGAAACCCAATTTAATTCGATAGATTTTGAATAGCATTTGATGAACATTTAACACGAATTCTCACAACACACTTAGCTTTACTTGTATTTTATATGCAAAATTGCGTTGTGAGTAGATTTGTACATGGAGATATCGGTCACGCCCTAGCAAATCAAAACTTTCATCATCGGCATTATTACTTGCAATACAGTATACATGTAGTTTGTGACTGATTCATCATTAATTATGAAAACACAGTATACATCATATGCAACGGTGCGAACATTGCAGCATAAGTGAATATTCGTTTATTATTTGGCCCGAGAATTTTGCTTTTACCATAGAAAGTGATTGCATGTCTGCGCCAGCCAGCACACATGTAGACAGGAAAAATTGTAGCTTCAGGGATATTTTCGATTGTCAGTTATACTGCGTCATGCGAGGCGCACCAGAGCTTAAATTAATTTAAATTTCACTGGCAAACCCACATGCGGCTATGGCACGTAATAGGATTTCTCGAATAAAAGCATGAACGACCACCTGGTCCAATGCTTTTGCACATCATTACAAACAGACCGAGTCACTGCAATTTCAA
Source organism: Kryphioiulus occultus (assembly GCA_034687865.1). Lineage (NCBI taxonomy): Eukaryota > Metazoa > Arthropoda > Diplopoda > Julida > Julidae > Kryphioiulus > Kryphioiulus occultus. The sequence goes on along the minus strand of JAQGAF010005145.1, from coordinate 11,385 downwards.
ATGACAAAATTCCACGATTTAAATGTTTGGGAAGCGGCAGCTTCCATTCGAGACAACAAATTCAAATCACGCTGTCTTACACGGATCAACGCAGTTCTTTGCAGGGCTGCACTTGACAACAAAAATTATCAAACATCGCAATAGAATAAAAATAACCAGGATTCCAGATAAAATGAATGCAAAGGAAACTAAAAATAAACATTAGCCATATTGGCTTAAAATCACCTACATGTACAATGCCTACATTTCGAATGACTACTATTTGGTATCTACCTATACGTTGCAGCATCCATCAACCTGGCTACATCTCTATATATAGCAAGTCAAGAATCCATTTAATATTTGAAGAATGTGCAGTATTGCAAAGCGAGACTTCTCCAAGGCCTTAGATCGATGCAGGCCCTGGAGACTTTCTTAATATTGCTATTTTGCTACCAGCAGTTTTTTCGTTACAGCACACTGGAGTTTATATTTATCATACAAACCACTCAAACGTATTTTTTCATTTCAGAACAAGTGCATGCACGTGTATAGTCAGTGGGTTTTTGCTCAACTCCCTCGGTCATATCTTATCTTATAGCATATACGCTCCGCATACCACTCTTTCTCAAATGACTGATTTTCCAGCTACCAATCCATCCCTATCACATGTACATGTACAAGTAGAACAGCTGAATGCAGAATGCTTCCTGGTTCTACCTGTCTTCATTGAATGGCTTCTACGATTTCTGGAACAGCCTTCATTTCCTGTCGATCAAATTTCCTAGCCATTCGCAGAAAATTTCAATTTCCAGAATTTCTCATTAGATAACCATGGCGACTACTAATTACAGAAATCGTAATGCCCTTAGTTTTCCAGGCTTTCCAGGGTCATGTTCTAATTTTTAATAGATTAAAAATATTTTAATTATTAAATGTGTACCCCAATTCTATTAAAATCAATTGTGCTTGGCGAAATTTTGCCACAAAACAAACATATATCCCAATGATGAATTTACGAACATAATTTCTTTAAAAAACTACCAGAAATAATGGATTGTAGGTATGTTTTTCTCGAAATATTATTTTTTGTGGAAATACAGATGATATTGAAAGACATTTTAGAGGGATTATTCTCAATAAAACTGCCCACAATTAATGCAGTTTATGTTCCTAATGAATAATTTTACGAACATTTCTTTAAAAACTTCCAGAAATAATTGATTGTATACTATATTTTTCCCGAAATGTTATATTTGCAAAAATAATAATAATATTGAAAGACATTTCTCAATAAAACTTAGACCACCATTAATGCAGTTTTAGTTCATTGTGAACATTTCAGAAGGATTACTATTGACAGAAATTAACTCCATAGACGAAAAGTGAATAAAAAAATACCAGAAATGACGGATTTCAGATGTAGTCTGTCGAAAACGTTTTTCAGACATTAATAACAAAGACAATTTTTATTGTTTTAACTAAATCACCAAGTGGGATTCAGTGGGATTTTTGTGCTGATTTCCCAGAAGTACAGTATAACAAACAAACAAAATACAATGTTGATACTGAAAAACCCAAGGTTCCAATTCAAAATTCCCTGAGTTTTCCAGGTTAAATACAAAATTCCCTGAGGTTTACCGGTTTTCCAGGTTGGTATTCGTCATGTTATCATCCACTCTCGTGTATCTCTTTATACACTGGATTTGGTATTTCCAGAAATCATTTCCACAAAATGCAGATAGTGAGCATCAGAGGACAGTGCTTTGATTCTGTGGCATGCAAATGAGGACTTTGGATAGCGGACATGTAAATGGCGATATTCTGTTAATCTAGGTTATTAAGCGATATTTTGGTTAAATTTTCGAAATGCTTATGGGCATGAATTTCACCACAACTGCTATATAATTTAGCTAGATAATGTGTCATTAAAATAGTACAGCGGGTTCATTTAGTGGCGGAAAGCCAGCGATTTACCCTGATTTACAGTTTTAGGCAAGCCTACAATCAACCAATAAAAATATCGTAAAACTTCGAAAACTAGCGGCATTTGCCATTAGTAGATCACGAATTGATGCATCATTGGCATTTCACCGCTGGCAAAGGAAAATGTATTGCCCCGCTAAGCTAATACCAGCTATATTTGGCTTTTGAAAACCATTATCTAATAAAAACAGGCATGCATCATATCTACTGTTTCACAGTAACCCGAGGCGCTAGTAAATATATTTTAGATTATCCTGATTTCTGTCATAACGTTTGTTGTAATTAAATAACTAGGTATATTGAATAATTAGAATTAGAGATTATCTTGTTATACGATTAAATGAGTAGAGGTAACTGTAACTGATGCCGTGCACTAATACTTAAAACTAGTGCATGCTTCACATATTAATCAGCTAAAATTGCAATAAAATTTGCCAAGAGACATCAAAATGCCTATTACATATATTTATCGTCGCACATTTTATTCATCTGTTTGGCTTCTATAGATTTATAATATATATTCATATGACAGAGACCGGAAATGTACACCGGAAGTCTGATGGTGGTACAATCGATGCTAGTCGTGTGGGTCATACTGGCCAATGAAAGGCGAACCTTAAATCGAAGATTTTAGAATAAAAATTATTCCATTAATTACGTTGACTTTTGGACATAAGCCCACAAATTGTAACTGTGGATTTTTTTGCTATATTTCAACATCGGACTGCATAATCTTTGTACACAAGGTGATCTTCGGTATATCCAATGCACCAAGCGTGCACATAATATACAATGCATACATGTACTCATGTATTTCAACTACACCTGTCAAGTATACAAGAATGACACCTGCCCTATCTGGTGGAATTTATCCTTTTTATTTTGGTGTTTTTCTCCCTTTTTGTGTTTAATCTAACTTAAGCTAACCTAACAAACAATCTACAAACAATGTACACTTATAATGTCTGGTTTAACTGCCCCTAAACGCCACGCAACCCCTGCCAGCTGGAGCAGGATCTACACCGAAGTACACCATGTGCTTGTTAAAATTGCTTTCAGGATAGCTGGGTTTTCTCCCGTCCTTTTTGTTACACTGCAGTCTTATTTATACTTTCAGAATTAAAGCTTTTGTTAATTCGCGATTTTTTTTAGCAAGATCACCCATGTAATGGTGAAATTTAAGGCAGCTTTGGTACACATTACGGATTATGGATAGTTCAGCTTTGGATATTTCGGTGTAATGAATTTAAAGTTGCATTTTTCAGCATTTATCGCAAGTCTTCGATTATTTCAAAATCATCCAAGTTTTCTTAGAATGGCAGCTTAACGAAAGCTGAACTTAAAACGTGGGTGCAAAAACGAAATTTACTGAGTGAATATGTAACAAAACAGCCTTTCAACCCCTTTCATTTCGAGGTTTTATCTTCACGCCCTGGTAAATGTGTCTTCATTCAGATAAAATAGCTACCAACCAACTTTATGCAGGCATTATACTGTACATGTATATTAAAATATCTTTAAAAACTGCACAATTCCGTCTAACTATAATGCTGACGAAATTCAAGCTTTTCCAGGAAATAGTCAAAAGATTTAACTTAAAAACGCTATAGGTGCATTTTTGAGAGTTCCATTCTCATCCTATTCGGTTCAATGCGCCATGGTTACGGCTATTAACATCTATGAGGCCCATACACGTGTCACCGCTTATATCGCCGCCATGGTCATTACTCATCCACGTGTAATAAGTCGAATGTCTCGCAATCTATCTCCTTAAATGTTAACTTTCCATCACATTTTCAAATAAGCCATTGCGTTCTGCTTTACAAGTCATTGAGCCGAACTAATAAGACTGCGGTATTAGCGGTTATATCCCTTCTTAATCCTTTGTCGCAAAACGACGATAAATTTGGGAGAATTTCCCTTCAAGCCTAGCTTTTTTCTCCTATCTTGGCCAATGTCTTCTTGGGCAGCAGTTGACCCTTTTTCATCACCAGTGATATCCATTACGCTGCCTTGCACCTCCCACCTAATGCATTTTCCATTTCTAATTAAACAATCTCTTTTAAGGGTTACTGAGGATGAATACTAAACAATATGGCTGACAAAACGGCGCTGCTTGGTTCTGCCCTTGCAACGCACTCTCAAGCCAGCCACATAATCGATTTTAGGCTTGACAGCCACCTTCTTTGTTTACCAAGATTAGTTGCATTCATGCCGCTGCCTTATGGTCTACAGATATTTCTATACAGTATACTGTGTAATGCAACGCTTTTACGTCCACTAAATAATTCCTTTCAGCGACCCAAATTACTGGAGTGCTCTAGCTGGCCCTCACATTTGCGACTAACATCATAATTCAAGTAAGCCTCTAATTCCTATATCGAAATTGAACATCTTTCCCCTATATATGTTACCAGACTTTTTCCTGAAATAGCAGACATGTTTTTTGCCCGAAATTGCAGTCATATTTTCCTGAAATTAGCTGGAATTTCTGCAGTACACAAAACATCAACAGAAGGACCCCTAGTACGCAAATAGAGATGTTTACGATAAAATGCGTGTTTTCAAATATAACCACTTACTCTACATACAGAATGTGCAACAAAATGACAAATGTGCTTTGGAATTGATGCAGTGAAACTCCATTTGTGTGACACCTTTATGTGTGCCACCCCCATCATGAAGAACAGTTTTTTTTGCATCAAACGTGTGCCATAGTTAACATTAGGGTTATCCCCTTTAAGTGTGCCACCCTGTAACGCGAAAGTGGGACAGTGTCTCATGAACCAACAGTGAGGAAAACCCTCTTTAGTTGGTCGATGTTTCAGTAGTCAACATGCATTTCCCACCCTCAATATTGTGGTCAGACAAATTGAGACTGATTATATGTAACGTAAACTGTACGATCCTATATTTGTCAAAAACTTTGTAAACTCTATAACTGGGCCACCTCGCTAACTGGGATACTTTCAGAATGCACCATAGGTGCCAAAACATAGAGAGGTTTCACTGTAAACAAATGTTTCATGCAGTCTTGGCAAGTAACAAACTTTCGAAACATGCATAGCAACGTTTACAACGGTAATGTTTCACAATAATAATATTTTAGATTGCTTAGCTAAAATTAATCTATATCGGTTTACCCTTTTTCTGTATAACAAATAAATAAACTTCGATATACCGTAGTCGCTATTCCAAATGAGCACGTCATTTATATTTCAACTTAACGTGTCAAATATACAACAGCGACGACACCTGTCCCAGCTGTCCGAATATATTCTTATTGTTTTTGTGATATCTATGCCGTGCTTGATCTAACATAACAAAGTTTGTTTGTTTGTGAGGTTTTTAACGTTGGCCTATTCTAACTTAAAGTAGTTTTTGATTTTATCTGCCCCTAACCACCAGGCAATCACTGCCAGCCTATGAACAGTATGGAGAAGCCCTCTTTCTCATACAGATACATTATATTGTAAGCTGGAGCAGTGGCTATGCCGAAGTATACCCCAGAATATTCTGAAATTGTGTGTATAGCATCAATAATGAGTTTTGCCTAGGACACTTTTGAATCAATTAAGTTCATGTAATTGTAATGCTGCTCGGACAGGCAATTCTACAATGCAGTGCACAAATAACTAGTATATGTATTAAAACTATCTTCATACAATGTTTTTCGACATCAGCATTATCCTTATATAACTCGCCATATACATGTTGTGTAAATGCGAGTTCACTCTATTTTCCACGAATTTCAGTGGCACAGGCATGCCAATTTAAAACAAGGTACACGCAAATGCGGTCTTACGCGTTATTTGCTTAAGCTTTGCAAAGGAAAAACAATTTAAAAATCGCCTCGGAGCGAAATGCAACATGCAAATAAATCAACAGAGCGTGCTTTTTTCTACCAGCATAGGATTACGAAAAAAATGAAATTGTATAACGCTACACGCCTAAACATGTTAGCGCAGTATGGCATAAGTGGAAGAGTGATGTCGCCTTTTTCCCTAAGTCTTCAATCCCTTTTGTTTATTCAATATTCCTTTGCCTAACTACTGCTATCGATTATATTATTAAATGGTCGTTTAGTGGAGCGGGCTCCAGTGTGGCCACGTGATCAGAGGGATTTTCTCACACAAACTCCCAATTACAAAGTCTCGCTTTTTTCGTGCCAGGAATCAACTGGCATCGTTTTGAGAAAAAAATCTGGGTCGAGATTATCGTTCCCAAAGCTCACCCACGCACAGTTAGAAAAAAATGAACAAAAGTTCTTTTTTTTGCTTCTTTTGTTAAAAAATCATACATCAAAAGAAAACCATGATTTCTTATACTGGTCCGATGAAAGATGGTAAGAAAAACATGTTGAAACGTTTAGAAACATCAATTTTGGATATACTACAGATTATGCCCTGCTTCTAATATGCATAAAATATTTATATTTCAACCTTACAACCTGCAGCTTTCGCAATTTATCTTTTTTATTGTAGGACTTCTTCTTTTTCGTGTTTAACCTTGTTAATTTAAACTAACCTAAAACTCAATTTCTTTATTAATCTACTCAGCGTTCAGGCAACCACGGCCAGTTTACGAGTCGCTAGCAGAAGCCCACTTTCTCATAGTGTCTCTGGCGGAGCAGGGCATATTCTGTATACAGGCTCAATTTTTGTGAATTATTTGGTAGTATGGAATTAAAACGTGAAATTGTTGATGTAAAATGTTATAATAATGCATAATATGAAGTAGTCTCAAATACGAAGAAATATAAATTTACCAGACTAGCCTGGAAAAATGTTTAGCCATCTAGCAGATCTACTGTAGTTCTTAGAGGGCTGACACCCAGACATAGAATAATATTCGATGCCTAGAAACATTTTTTGAGCTTATGGTAATGAAATTAAATAAGACTGGTTTACCAAAATTTTAAAGTCTGCAGTCTGCCAAACCTTCAGCTGTCTTGCACTACATAAGGTTACCTTGCTAGTCGCCATACAATTTTTATTCAGGGTCAACCCATGAACCCACCCTAATTCCAAATCAACTTACGTAGAAATAATACAGCAAGAATATCATAAGTCTAACCCTACAACAGCTTCTTTAGAATTTTCTACTAAAAATTTAGACCAAACATATGTATCGTAAAACGCTAAGCTGCTTTTTAAAAGCCACGCAAGAGCCATAAATGCTAAGTCAAGGGATATAAGTTTCCATTTTATAATGTAGTCCTTTGGCTTTACGAAATTCTTGTATTTGCAAAAGAACACAAAACGGCTCTCCGTTTCTTTGTATTAATGCCGAGTTTTATCAATTTTATCTTATCTGGGTTTATTTAATCTCCAGCCTAATAGATCAGCGTTCAACAAGAGTTGGAACGACTAATTTTTTTATTATTATTACGTGGATGTTATATGGGAAGCGTTTCAATTCAACAATGCACAATCAACTACTAAATTTGCAATCAAGTTCTGTTTCACTATCAGTGCCACCGAAAGCAATACTGTTTATAGCAGTAAATCAAGAGCAGAAATCATCACTAAAGAGAGTGAAGAAAAAAATCGATTTCTTAACCAATTAACTGTTGAAGGATATATTTGAGATAAACATTGTTCGGGTGGACACAGAAGAACCTTTTATTACGGGTAAGCTTTAATGTTCATTAATATTTAAGAATAAGCGAAGGAAATTGGCTTTGAGACTCCTTATGAATTACATAAATAATTATATGTTTAACCGGATATACGGTAAATCTTTATATTTGTGCAATTTCATTCTTTAAAAAAATGAAGACATAACCTATACCAGTTTACCTTTCATTACCGTTTTTCGCACAGACTATTACGTTATTAAGCCTGCAGTTTGTCTGATGCTATTTTTCATAACTATTTTTTTTCGTTTTTTGTCTCCAGACAGCAGATTGCATCATTATTTTCAATTCTAAACGCTGTTCCTGAAATGCCATATTTCATAAATAATGTTCATTTTTAAATGGAAAATGAGAAAGTGCTCGTATACACTTACTGCATGCCCTCGACTTGAACGACGATAAAAATGTACTTCCATGTTTTGTGGACTAATTCAGATTTGAACCCTGATTCAGTAAATCTGAAGTATGAAGTTGTTATGTACATGAATACAACTGTATACATGTACATACATTACATACAGTACGCCAAAGGTGATAAATTGAATACTGTATCGAATTTAACATGAAAAGTATAAATATAACAAACATTTACAATTTTTAAAAACATGTGCAACCTGAAAACTACAATTCTGTGCCAGGAAAAACATTATTCGCCCACACCATGATGTTGATTTGGAAACTTTAATCACTGCAGGCTATTAGAAAATTCATGGATCCTCAACGCAGTTTACCAACTCATTATTATTCTTTTATTTGAAGTTGTCTTCGCTATATACCAGTGACAAAAGTGCAGGATCCTTAATTGCCTCCATCATAACTTTTTATTTCTCAAAATTGGCTTACGGCTTTATGTGCCATGGCAATATGTATAGTTTATGTATGACTTTTATGTCTTGGGCTTTCACAAACAGCATGGAATTATAAACAGCCTGCCATTAGCACCCACGCATTTTGCAGCCTTCTCACACTGACACACGTCACAACCACGAATTTAAATATGGATTCAAAACCAGATAATGCTATAATGAAAGCCGTGGAAACAACAAATGAAAGCTTAAATTAAAACTTCTAGTGCTTGGGTCTCCAAACTTTTTGAGATGATGATTACATCGAATATATAAGTATACCTAAAAAAGGGCATTGCGATAAATTTGTCTGAAAAACTAGGGACCTATTGTAAAAAGAAATTAATGAAACGAAGTTCGCAGGCAGATTTTTTGGCAAACTGGATCACAAATGATGACTTCTGGCCCAAATTTTTATACAAAATATTATTAATAATACTTAAGGGGATACGTTCTTAAAAAAGCCTCACATGACCTTTTAACGTCTTCTCCCTTTTTTCATTGGAAAAAATGTTAAATTCCAGGATACGGTATTTCACGATTCGTTATAGGTTACCAAAATTATTTCACATTTATTTAATTTTAAGTAAATATGGAAGTCGTTATTAAGTTATTTCACTGCATAGACTGTAGAACATGCTTTGAATGTCAGACGAAATGTCGATGACGTCAGCAACTTAAAGGAAAGCAAATACAGTGCACCGTTTATTCATGATGAAGGTAACGGTTCAACCTTTACTGACGTCAACATAGCTGTCTTTTGATTTGAGATTAAACCATAAACCAGTCTGCAAATATCTTAGCAATAAATGCTACAGAAAAAACTTGCAGGTGTGTTTAAAAATTCAGCAGACCAGGTGCTCAAATATTCGTTAGTTTATTTTGCATTTATTTTTGCAGTTCGTTAGGCAGTTTTTCTGCATAATCTAAGCTACATAATAGTCAGATTATATTGGAAAGCATATTTAGATACAGTGGACTCCTCTTAATGTGATCGAGGATAGTGTTATACGTTTATTGTTATCGAAATCGCCAAGTCCCGAACGCTAGTATACCAATACACAGTGAAATCATCGGTTATTGTAATCGAAAATCCGCTTATTGTTATCATTTTCCCCATGAAGAAATCGTAAAACAAGGAATGAGAAGTTTTGGAAGAAAATGTCAAAAATGACGTCCCATATACAGTACATGTAAGTGATATTTTTAGCTGTGAATAACTTTGTACAGATATATACATGCAATTATGTGATGTACATGTGCAGATGATTTGAAATTAAATAACGGTCGCATTTTCTTGTCATTCGGCTATTATTATAAAAATAGCCTGGGCCCAATGTAATCACATTGAAGCGGAGCTCCACGGTATTAAAGCAGCATAATACATAACCAGCATTGTCAACATCTGTTATACAATTGTTTCCTTTTTTAATGTTTTAGAAAACCAATATTAGACAGTTAGAGAAATTCCGTACGAAATAAAATAAATACGAAAACGAAATCACATTTCGTAAGAACATGCCCCTTTTTCGTAGTTCGTAAAATCAGTTAGGGAAATTTAGTACGAAAATACCTCAAATCAGTAATAAAGATGTGTGACCATACATATAGTTCTGCTATATCCCTATTAGTCCCTATTGGCAAGGAGTAACCATCAATAGGGATTTATTTACAAAAATCCCCATTGCCGTGATCACAGTGTTTTCTACGCATGCGCATCTTTTTCCCCCGATTATTTCGTGGGAGTACACATTTCGTACGAAATCATGGCATAAATTCCGAACGAAATGTGTAGATTTCTTAACAGTTCGCCGAAAACACATTTTTGGCCCAGGAAATGACGTCTAAAGGTAACTTTTCGAACGACATCAGATTTCGTACGAAATTTATCTAATTGTCTATTATCTACCATTGTGGCGGCATGATTATTGGCCAAAAACACACCGTAGGCGAATTTTTTTTGTGAAAATACGTGACAAATGAAGAATTGGAAACCCAAATTTTTATTTCGTGAATAAATCAAAAGACGAAAATTACATGACCCTGTTGTAAATTCCATGACTTTTCCATTTCCGGTAGACACCCTAGTCGAATATTCTTTTCAAAACTGATATTTCGGATAATTTTGGTGCCCTATTCAAGGGTCGAAATTGGTGAGATTCTGGTAAATCGTCACATTCAATCACAAATGGCATATTGGGAACCGACAGGAATATCGTGAATGTGTTACAATTCCGCCATATAGATACCATGTTTATAAATGAAATTAAATCGATATTAGTATTTATTTCAATATGAAAGTATTTTCCATATCTGACCTGGCCTACCAACCATAACATTTCTAGGACGTCCTTTATGGATGCCCCATTATTGCAACTGATCATACCACTAATTTAAAGGTGGTTCTACAGACCCCCCCCCCCCTTCTTAATTTTAATTTTTAGTAATAATTTCCTAGGCGTTCAGAAAACTTCCCAAATTTCCCTATAGACGATGAGGTTCTTCGTGTTAAAATGAAGTCGATTACTTTAATTTAGCTCAGTGACTGACAGCCTTTTGTTTTATAACGCATTTGGATCTAAAAATAGCGCGATCCGAAACACTTCCTTCCTCGTCCGATCAGTCCAACTCATCGAAACAAACCGAAATCAAAAACGGGTCAAAGGTCGAGTTACCCCCCCAGCCCCTGTTTACAGTTTCTGACATGAGAGTAAAAATGACAACAACGTTGGCTGTTTTTTAAAAACGCTGTAATGCAGCTGGAAATGGTGTCAAGGTCGCATCGAGCCCTGGACGCGAGCCCCTCTGGGGGATCCCTGGCTCCCCTTCCTACTTGAACAAAAACACCAAAAACACAACAGCTTTTTCTCCGTTGACGCAGCGTCCCCTGGCGGTCCTTCACCCTGACCCCCCGAGTGCTGACATCATCGGTAGACC
>JAQGAF010005144.1:0-12648 GCA_034687865.1 Kryphioiulus occultus | reverse complement strand
TGCTCCCATTCATCAGCAATGCTAAAATAGATTGGCGTCACGTTCACGTTTAACGTGGAGCTGAAACTCTCTATTGTGAATTTCGGAGCTGTATAGTACACAGTAAGCTGCTATTTCAATTTTTGCTCGGTCCCATATACAGTGGAAGTGGGTCGGTCACGATATTTGACAAATGTGGCGACGCAAGCCCGTCGGAGATGGCGCTGGTGCAGCAGAACGAAACGGAAAAAGCGGAAAGCGTGAAATAGAGACGCGACTCCGTGTCGTCTTCGTCACATACAATTGCTAACATAAGGCTCGCAGCAAGTATACAGCAGTAGAAATGCACGCATATACTCCGCTCCTCCTCCTCCACCCCAACCCATCATAATAATACACCTTTTAAAAGGGCCCGATACATAACGCGAGGTCACGCGTCGTGATTTTATCAAGACCTGTCATATATTGTTTCAACGAGAATTATGTGCAATTTGGCTTGACCAATTGCCTATGCGGCGTGAACTTTAAAAAGGCTAGATACATGTAGCTAGCTGCGTGGGAGACGGGCAAACGTTACGCTAGATTTCTTGTGAAAATAACACGAGATTCACCGCACGATGGGAGGGACGAGAGATATTAAAGTTTTTGGAAGTATTTTTAAGGGTCAACTGGAATGGCCCGATGTCAGCGAGCCGTTTTCAATTCAATTTTATGGGAAGGGGCAGCCTGAGTTGACCACGTACAGGTCGTTTTGTTTCACTCAATATTTTTCGACAGTTTCCCGACAGCTTTAGCCAACTGCAGAGCTTGCTCGTGGAATTTCAAGCGCACATGTCGATATCGAATTCGAGATGTGAGCAATCTAACATTCAGATTTTACCGAAAATCAGTGGGAAGATCAGAAGTGATGAAAATGCAAGCAATGCGAACCAAATAGCATCCTTAAAAACATCGATACTACACGTGCAAATCATGATTTGCCAAAGATTAAACCAAGATTTTAAAAAAATGAACATGTTCTTCTGTGTACTTACTGCATGTTTACGTAATTTATATGTAATAATAATTATACAAATATTTTGTTATTACATTGGGGAAGGAAGAGAGTTGACCAAATGATGACTTTATCACACTAGCTGTTGAAATCCATCATTTCGTGATCCAGTTTTGCAAGAAAAACTTCACCATTACTATATTTCATTATTACTTTCACAGTCTTAAATTAGCACAATGCAAAATAAATTTTGGTCGGTGAGTATGTCATCATTTGGGAGGGGAATGAATATAGTAAAAAGGGATGTAAAAAAGGATGTTTGTACTTTACTAAGCTTATATCTGTTATATGAGTGGTGTATTCTTAGTAATTATAACCTTTCTAGCATGTACCGGAAATGTATTGAAAATCCTCCAATTTGATTTTAATTTGATTTTTTGTTTTGTTTTTGTACTTTACTATATCTAGTGATATTGATGGATTGTTAATGAGAATTATGTAGCAAGTATTGCAAACATTCGATTGAAAATCCTCCATAGTTTGATTTTGTGATACATCGCATATCCACTAAATTCCCTTCGAAATAGGGGCATACTAAATCATTTCGGAAATATCGGCATTGGTCACGTGTCTCGCATAGCCTCGACACTAGTGCATATGCACTCGAGTCATATATATTGTGATGGGGAAAAAAGCTTAAACCACGTTTCCTAATGGCTATTTGCAATATCCATCAAACTCGAACTGGACAACAATGCATGCAGTTCTGTCATTTTTATCGAACACGTTCTAAAAAAAATCCAACGACCAGATATTGCGTACAAAAGCCAACATCTTTGTCCAATAACAAATTGAACGCAAAACACGCATCACGCACTTGCGAGTATCCAACATTTGACACATGACAAAATGATCCACCTTGGTCCTGCCTAAAGTGATAAAGATTGTGGAACTGTGTCACGCAATCGTGCGACTTTAAGAACTTTCCAAATTAAAAATAGCACTCGTGATGGCTTCACTAATTGAATGGGATCCATCAAGGTTGATAGTTGGTTTATTTATTTAGCTAGTTTAATTTCCTTTTTAAAATGTTTGTTAACGTCAACGTCTTGTAAGGTTCAGTGGACTTGTTATGATAACGACTCATTTAAATGCCTACTAAATTTTAAACTTATTCCCTACGACATGGTTTATGCTGAAGACATTGTCATGCTTCATGATAACGTAATGGTTTTACCTGAATTGAGAAAGATGGACGTTCGGGTGTAGTTCGGTATGGTCCCTGCTCCAGCATAGTCACAATGTGAAAGTGAGCGTCTCCTAACGGCTCGTAGGCTCGTAGTGATTGCCTGGCGGTTGGGGGCAGCTAAATAAAGAAATTGCATCGTTAGCTTAGTTTACATGAAGGTTACATTAAAAACAACAATCAAAAATAATAATAATAAATAGAATACATTTAGACAAAACTAGATACGTGTAGGCAGAGCTGAAAAATACTGTGAGTAGAATTTAGGGTTAATCAAAAAAGGATGGCGCAAAAGTAAATTGATTTATTGTTACAAGCACTAACATACCATAACTACCATGATATGAACATACATGAGAAAATTACAAGTTTCAAATTCACATTACAAATGTATTTTATCTACATGTACTTTCCATTTCCTACATGTACATGTAAATAAAAGTATATTCAAATGAAAAGAGTAGTAGTAGAGTAGAATGATTTCTGTCCTAGCTGCGGCAATTTATTGTTTGAGTTTTTTTGCACTTTGTGGGTTTTTTCTGTTTTGTGTACATGTATTTTTATGTTAATCCTAACAAGAAAATCCCATGCTTTAAATCCACATTGTATTCAAATAAAATCATTGAATCAACTCATTGAGTAGGGTAGAATGACACTTGACCTAGCTTTCGCAATTTATACGTTGGTTATTTCGCTTTTTCTGTCTCATTCTCATTTCCGTTGTGTTTTTTTGGGTTAATCATAATATGAGCATGCTAACTTTTCAAATCGCATTGCTAAGTATATCTCATATCAACTACTCATCGACCTAACCTAACCAAACCTAACTTAAAACCAATTGTTTTATTTAGCTACCCCTAACCGCCATGTAATCACTGCCAGCCTACGAGCCGTTAGGAGAAGCCCACTTTCTCATTGCGTCTATGGAGCTCGGGCAGCAGCAGGGCATAATGTGAAGTACAGATAAAATGACTTTTCGATAAACAGTTTCGTGTAATTAAGGATCAAGGAAATGGTAATATCACAGTTGTTTAAGTGACGTCACGTGTACAACTGTTCTAATGCATTTGGTTTTAAGGGTACCTCAAAACTTCACTCTAGTTTATGCACTGCCATGCGTGCACAGGTAATGCGTCGCAAATATTTATCCATATAAGCGCACTTAATTGCTTTTATAGTCTCACGGAGTGTTTAAGCTTAAGTGCCTTATTATTTATCGCCCTCACCGAACGCAATTAAAAGGCTGAAGATTTTTTCGAGCAAACAAAAGGCCATTGAGTGTGTGTATGTGTGGGTGGAAATGGGGTGGGGGTGGGGCCATATGGGAATGTGCAAAGGGCCCTTGCACGTATAACGTCGTCTGCATTAACTCGATATAAACCTCGGTTTCGCTTCGCGATTTCGCACAAAAGCGGAGGAAAAAGAGTAGGTAATTTATTAGCACAATCATGTCCTCGCCAAAATGAAGCAGAATTTATTACTTCACGAGCCATTTAGCAAAGTGAAATTGGATCAAGGAAAACTTGGTAAAATTAATCCGTGATAGCATGCAAAATAACAGCTTTTCGTACATGTCGTGTTTTCATCTTTTGGGACCTGAAGAGGATGTGGAAGAGAGAGAGCTATAGGGAAAAAGTTTCATCTATACGAGAAAGCTCTTCTACCAAAAAAAAAAAAAACATTCTTGGTTGAGGGAATTTTATGATTTTTTCGATATAACATCCACGCAAAGGCGAAAGAACCAAACTCAATTACGAGGGCCCCATAAATTTTAGGGCTCGTTTTCTCACTTGATTATGGAAATATTTACACACGCATACACTTAGCCCGCCATCTTGTTGTGGAAATAGATGTGGCGTTCAGTTTTATGCAAGCTCGTTATCGTAATTGAATGAGGACGGAAAGGTGCTCAGTATTAACAGAGCAAACTAAGCTTACAACGCAGTTTTTCTCGCTTAACATTAAGTGTTTTCAACTGGATAAATTATCGCTAATTATGGCTGTAAGGCTCTGAGTTGTTTTAAAATGTTCAGCGTAAAAATTGGTTTAAAATTTCCCTCATTTCAAAAGTCAATTTGAAAAAAACTGGTCCAAATTGCAATGAGTTTTTTTTAATAATTTACACTTACAATTGCATAAATAATGGGTGGTCATAGTCTTTCTCTATCTCTAATTTACAAATTAATTTTAAAAAACTACTCGCAGATTCAAGAAACTAAATATTCAAAACTGTAATATGTTTTTCTCACTCACAATTTCCTAAATACAGGGTGATCGTAAAGTCTTTCCCTCTACATGTTCTGTATATACACAAATTTGAAAAACAAACTGCTAGATTTATGTGATTACAAAGTCACTCCATTATTAAAATGCAATTTAAAAAAACTTACGAGTTCCTACATTAAGGACCAAATTTAAAAAAAATATATATAGAAGAACTAGTTTTCTGAAAATTACTTTATGTAACAGAGGGAAATCAAGGCTGTATGATCACAATGTATTATGGGCAATGCGTCATTCGAATTTAATGCATACCTGTAGTTTTTGCAAAAAACGACACATTTTTATTGGGAATTTGTTATTATTTTGCATTTATGCAAATCTTTGATTAAATTTAATGACATACATCGAAAAGTCAATGAGAATACTCGGAACCTAAGCAGAAACACGAGTTGAAGGATTTGTGTTATGGCGAGCAAAACAAGTTTGTTAAATATTTTCCATGAAGTTAGTAAACTTTAAAAAAAATTTAAAAAATAACAGAGATCGATTAGTGCACGCAATATAACACCCCATTTTGACGTAGTTTTTCTTTAATTGACCAGGTTAACATTATTCACGCTAGCTGCGTCAGGTGGCTTAATTTGAGAGGAGTTAATTTACTTCCGATATGATTAATTGTCTTTCTTTTTGCCGAGTATATTGAATGAGTCAGAACCGGTCATTGGTCAAATATAACTACAAAAAACAAAAGCTAAACGTTGATTTACGTGTATTTTGCTTATTTGATTACTGAATATTTTTTCTCAAATACAGCATTTATCTGCATGCATCTGTCAAATTTCTGGTTGTACTTTTCCTTGAGTTTTAAAACAAGTATTATTTGATAGGATAAAATAATGTATTTGGACACTAAATATACTCAAAAGTTTTATGAACCCTGATTGAGGTAATGCTCAGAAATGTATCACTAGTTCAGATAATACTATGCAAATGACCTGACATTAGCAGAAAATGGTCAGTTGGCCATAGCACATGCTCAGTAAATCAAATGCTCAGAAATTTTAAGCAAATGGTCTGGATGATTTTCCTATACAGGTCCCTGCATGTGATCCTCTAATAAATTTACAAATACGTACAATTCGATTAATAGATGTAGTGTAGTTGGGGGTCTTGACCTCCTTGCTTTGCTAGTTTCATGAATAATTTCTGGCGAATAACTCATTTCTTCGATTAAATCCTGCTAACCGACAATTTCCTTTTTCCTGTAATAATTTCCCAACTCCCTCAAAGATACATGCAGTACATGTATATGAGGATCAGGTTTTTCCCATGTACGTTATTTATCCTTTTTTAATTTTGACAATACATTACTGTAGGTGATTAACTTCTTCGGCAATTGATTAATCTCTCTGGATTTCTACGAAAATTCTTCACCCATGCAAATTGCTGCATTAATTACTCCTTGGAAATTCACGATGGACCGATTCCAGGATGGCAATTAATGTCCAGATCAGTATCTCATTATCAGATTAAAATTGCGAATCCTCAATTACAGGGCATTGTGATGAAGGTAAAAACAATTGCCGTATCCATATACCCTAACGACAATATACCATACAGTGTATTTCAAGAATAAATGCCCAAGAATTCATCGCAAATGCATTTTTATCAATTTCAGTTAAGGAAGGAGAAATTATGCATGAATCTGAGCTCAATGTACCATATTTCAAAAATATATCTACTGTTATTGGAGACGCAACGAATGTCACCCATATAAGCTTCTTGTGGATTTCTAACATGGGGTCATAACAATCTTACATCTTGGCAATGATTGTCCATGCACGCACATACACAATGCATGGCCAAAGTTTACCAGCATAAAAAAGCAGAAATAAAAAGGATTGTTTGCACACAAAACCCCCATTTTTCTTCAGTTTCGGTATTGTGTTTTTCGTTTTCCTAATAATGGATTTGTGAGTTGAACAAAAGCCCTTCCCAACTGTATCGCACATTGTACATACACGTTGCGTGTCATAATCGACTAGAAAAATATATGGATTCAGTCGACCATTGAAAACCTATTCATACTGAATATGCTTTCCAAGGGATACAAGGAGAAAATAATTACATGTATTTAATCAAAAGCACATGTACATGTATATGGGTGATGTTCGCCATCCCAAAGAGGGGTGCACATTTTGCCAACGATTATAGGGCCAAAATGCAGATATATCAGCGATACGAGCCATTAAAATGAAAGACTATTATTGCAATATACTGAAAAAAAGGAAGGCAAAAGTTCACCATTTTACCCAAACTTAAAATTGAGAAAATAACCAGAACTTCACGGTTTTTTCCCCATTACCATGGCAAAATCGGTTCCTGTTTCCCTTCCAAAAAGTTTCATAACTCTTTACCCACTGTTGAAAATCAGTCACGATGCAAAAATAGCAATGTCAACAATGAAAAACAAAATGTTTTTGAAGCCAAATGGAATTTACTTAAACCATGCGCTAGAATTGCAGCTCGAAGTTACAAATTATAGTTAAACGTTAAACTCAAATTTAAAAATAAAAATGCCTTCGCTCAAAGTTAAAAATTAGTTAAAAAGCTTAAAAATAAAAGGCCATCATAAATTTATGCAAAATAAGATAATAATTGTTAGGCTAAGCTTAGGTTAAGTTAGGTTTGGTTAGAATAAACGCAAATAATGCTTCAAAATTGCAGCTCAAAATTATATGAATTTCATCGTTTTTTATTATTTTGATAGAGTGTTTGTCTTTAAAGTGCTCTTTAACGCATTTTCATGCATGCGATAAAATCGATCCATAAATGATTGAGTGTGATGGTCTCAAGAAGAATAACGAATTGGCGAATAACCAAAAAAGCTTGTTTGAAATATGCGGAAAAATTACCCCGCAAACAACTACTCAATTATTCGCGGAGATAATAAACGGATATAAAACAATATCCGATTTAGCGTTGCTAAAAATAGGCATCGAATTAATAGCGCACACAAAGGCGGTTCCGCACTTCAAGATCATTGTTTTGGCACTCTCACCAAAATGCACAAAACCCACACACATCAATCTGAATTTGCATGCGAAAAGGTTTCGTGCTGGCAAACCAACGATTAGTTAAACATATAGGAAACGTATGAGACATATCGATTTATCAACAGATCGAAGGGGCCCTGGATGTTTAACATTTTAATTCTTCATATTACGGTAAAGCCTGTCTAAACAAATACTGCCTAAACTAATAACCTCTCTAAACTAATATTAAACAGCGGTCTCAAGGATATCAGTATAGACAGGTTCTACTGAAGATGACTGTATGACCCAGGGTAAAATGTCTAGTTGTGATAAGGGTAGAAAGTACATTTACTATACAGGAGTACATTTAATAGAAGATAAATGGATAAAAATGCTTCTAATAACTGCAAATAGATTACTGTACCAGTTGGTAGTGTTAAGGAATACCAAAATTCAAATTCGGACGTGAAATATTATAGGGTTTATATGGTTACATCAGATCTGAAAAACCTGGAATTACACATAATTATATTACATGTAATAAATATAACCTTCCTTACATTGGCCTATGTCATATTTTTGCATTCTCAGTGATCAAGGAGATCAGGGAAATTTGTTTTCAAAACTTGAAGTCAGGGAAAGGTAAGGGAAAAGTCAGTGAAATTAAAGATTTCATTTCTAAGGCAACCATATAAAATGTTTCGAAATTGTACAATGCCAGTTTAATTGCGGGCGCATAAATTACTCTAGGAGAGAATGTGGCATTAAAATCATATAAAATAAACATTTTAGTGAATTTTACATAAGTATTAGCTAGCATTTCTCATTAGCAACATCGAGCACAAGCCTAATTGAAAACACATTCGGGCAATAAATTGAGACGTGTTCAGCCCTCCCAATTTCCTTTTTTGCGTTTTTTGCGAGCGTGGCAACGGCTTTTCCAGGATATCAGGTGTCAAACACTTAAATAATTGGGATTCAAAAATATATTGGTTTCTTAATTAATGGCAGGCAGGTTTTGGGAATCGCCTTGTATTAGGGTTTAGGTTGTTGATCCTCCAATGCTGATTTCGATTCCCCGAAATTTATTTCATTGTGAACCCTCGGCTTATTTTTCTATTGGAGAGAAAAACCGAAAATTGATTTAAAAAAGGAAAAAGGGGCGTTAAATCGTGCTTCCTATCAAATCAGGATCTATTATCAAACACCTCGTAGCTTTTCACGCAACTTAATTTCAGGATAAATCGGCGTGCTGGAAATGTTTTCGAAACATAATCAGGCGTATTTACGAGTGTCCATTATCAAAAAGAAGGCAAAGGTGAGATACGGTGAAAAAACCTCGAAAATTGGGCAGTGATAGCAGATACAGTATAAATCACATTATACATAGCTCAGAATTTCGAATATTTGAGCCTTTTTTTTGCAAACTGTTTATAAATTTACTTCACTGTAGGGTTTTCTTGATTTATTCAACTTGGATGGAAATCATGCATGGACAAAATCACCAATTGCTAAAACTCACCTTAAAACAACGAAATATCCATGTAATTAGCGCAAATTAAGATTTCCAAAAGAAATATTATGTGCTTGTTAACGCATAAAAATGGAATATGGAAATTCGAATCGTAGAATCGAATCACGAGCATATTTAGAATGAAATCGCGTGCATGGAACGTCGTCACATGATTGGAACATCGTCACGTGAAGTAAACGTCGTCACGTGCATAGAAATGTTTCACGCCCACGAGCGCGTGAAAGCTCTAAATTCAGCCAATGAGCTTGAAAGACACACACTAATAACTTGCCAATGATATGGATTTTTATTTTTCTGATTATTTTCGAGATAAAATGCTATTGTAACATATTAATTTATCCATGGCTAAGCAATGTTAAGGGAAATCAAACTTGTAGCTCTCAGTATTTAATCGTACATCCCAATTAAAATTCGTCATCAAATGCTAATTAGTGTATTCAAACTTCTGAAACACCAATAAAAAATGTAATAATTTAAAAATTAAACATGAAGATGAATTACAAAATTATCCATAGCCACAAAAAAAATTATCCAGCTGGAAATTTCTGCCTAATTAAAACTTTGATAACAACCCTGACAAATAACAACTGCCTAATTAACTGAGTTCTTCGTCATCAAATGCTAATTTTTTATCATAAACTTTCCACTAGAAAACACACAACATAACATAACGAGTGATCAACTAGAGGGGTGCCCACCGTCAAAGGGCGTTGTTTTTGTCAGCTATTCGGGATATTCCTAAACAAGTAAGCCATAAAACTTAAAATTTTTGACGAAATAAAAAAGCCACTAGCTGCCATTGTAAACCGTGAGCTCCTGTCTACTGCTTGATATGTGTACAGTAAAAAGCTAATTTTTTCCCAAATTTTTTTTTGCCCGTTTAACACCCGGCCTGGGAGCTATTCAGGTGTTTCCAAAGGTGATGCGCCTTCACTCTATTAGCTTCGCACCACTAGCCCTATCGAAGTGCACTTTTTGGGACTTGGATGTTCGTACATCCTCTTCGGTATGCAGCTATAAGGATTTACCCCCCTGAGCCCCCTTACCCGGGGTTAGAAACCTGTTAAAAGCTTAGTCACTGCTTGAATTTTGACCGCTGAAGACCTTCACCTTACCCTGGCGGACGTTGCAAAAATAAAGTCGATTCTGGCAGACAGCATGGCGACCATTGGTCATGCCTAGCTGACACCCTTGGATTGCCCTCGAAAGCATGCCTGAATTCCTTGGAAATCACGAGGAATAACAGGGGTGGGTGCTCATCATGGATCATCAACCAGGGACAAAACTTCGTTGCGTAAATGAGCAAATTTAATAAGGTTTTGGAACATTATAATAAGCTAACTTAATTTTCAATTTTGATTCACTCTCGATCTAATGGCAATCAAGTCTAAATCATGTAAATGTTAAGGACTCAACTTCCCAAACGTTTGCCTTCATTACCCACGATCTGCTTATAATATCAAAAAGTCAATTCAGATAAAATATTCATTATATTACAGGCAAGATGATTGACTAATAAAAAATAGCTGTTAAAGCTTTTTCCACACCTAGGAAACATTACCGAAAAACATGGTTTCTGGAAACATTTCCGAAAAATTTTTCCACATTTCTAGCATGGAAACATGCTTGAGGAAACATTTCAGGCCTTTTCCTCCATTATTTTTCCTGAAACATATTTACTTGCTAGGAATGTGGAAACATTTTTGAAGAAATCTGTTTCCAGAAAACATGTTGCTGTATAGTTTCCTAGTTGTGGACAAAGCTTAAAACTCTTTTAGAGTATTCTACATATACTTGCAGTAAAACCATTTTTACCCAAATATGGGTAATTTACCCAGGGAAATAGTCGGAGAAATTACCTGCACGGGCTCACTTTAAAATCTAAGGGATATCATTCAGGTTACACGGTGACTGAAGTTACAAATTGAAATAGTTTTTAGAGCAGTGTGGTCAACGAGTCTGCAAAGATATGCATACGATTACAGGGTGATCATGAATTCTTTTTCAAGAATTTGGTTCCCAAGGAGCACCGCAGGCGGCGCATTAACTGCTAGAATCGAAAATGGCGTCCATGCAGAGAAAGGCTCTGGCAGAGAAAGGCTATGTCTCTGCATGGTATGAGACCAAATCACAAATTTAAAAAAAAAACTAAATAGAAAAGAGGTTTCTCGGTTAACTAAATACACTAGAAATCCGACTTAAAATAACTGATCAGAATATTTGCCATGGAAGCGGACCATAATATCATCAGTTTTTCAGCTTACAATCAATTCACCCATTTTTCAATCACACTTTTCACACTAAACTGGAAATTCCCACTATTCAAAATTGATGTCTGATTCTGCGAGCAACTTTGACACTAGTCATTTGAATGTCCATCAATACAAAGTATTTATATAATGTACAACTGTTGACACCGTTTTCAAGCACATCCGTTTCCATTTGAAGTGACTTTATGAGCACTATAAATGCAGTTACATTCAACATGTGCTTCACACTGATCCCAAAGACACACTTTCGCACATTTTTCAACTTTTGTTTATCAAATGCAGGGTGTTCATAAAATATTTTCCATCACTACAAAAATGAATTTCAAAAACTGTTATACCCTATTTACAACAAAAACACGAGTTGAACAATTTTGAACAAGGATTTGGGCGGTTCACACTGATACCTCCCAAAGCCTCGTTCAAACTGATCCCTCAGAAATCCTCGTTCAAACCTGCTCAACTCGTGAGTTTTTGTTGTAAATATATACGTTAACAGTTTTTTTAATTAAATTTTTGTAGTGAGTGAAAGATTTTATGAACACCCTGTGTTTGATACACAAAAGTTGAAAAATGTGTGAAAGTGTGCCTAAATCTAAATATTGCGGGATACACTGTATGCATGTACAGTATCAGTGGTCAATCAGTTCCATCCAATATAGCGAGTAATTTCAAGGGGTAGTAATGTAACACCGTAACGTTCTACCCTCAAAACGCATGTCTCCTCATAAGACCAATTTCAGCCTAGGATAAGTTAGTGAAGGTGTTATTTGTCCACCACACGACAACTGTATAAGATGGCGCTGGCAACACCTTTTGCCTAAAAGTATTTCACCTCCAAGGGCGGCTTTCTTTGTGCCAAAAACCATGACGGGTAAGCGCTAGCCCCACAATTTAAAAAAATAGCCGAAAATTCCTAAAGGACTGAAAATGAAAAATGATGCCGTTAAAACTAACTCTGCTTGGGGATGGAGAAATATACTGTGTATAGGCAGCAGTGAGAAAAACCAATTTGAGAAATCACAAAAGAACGGAAAATCCTAAAAAGGATCTATAGCATTTCCGGAATTGCGCGAAGGACTTAAGAAAATAAAATGCAGAAGGCATGCATTCTCAGAAGATTTCACGCAGTGGCATGACGCTATTCGTGGTTGAAAAACATCAATGTTTTCAACCTCATCACTTGTTTGATGTATCATTAATACACCATCGTCAATATTACTGTCTAAAGTAATATCCTCTCTAAACTAATATCAATTGCAGGACTTCCATGACCTGATATTCAATTTTTGTGTGGGGACGCCATGTTTATCGACAAAAAAGCCATGAATATAAACCAAGTGATCAGTGGTGGTTTCCAAGTGGTCATC
>JAQGAF010005143.1:0-12653 GCA_034687865.1 Kryphioiulus occultus | reverse complement strand
ACGTGGTTGTGATTCATACGGGGTGAGGGGGTGGGGGGGTGAAGTTACACGGAAACGTAGGCGTACATGTAGTGGGGATGACACGTGCCGGCTTGTTAAGTACCCCCTCCTTTTATCCCCCACCCTCTAACCCTCAAAAATAGCTATGTATATGTCGAAAAATACAATAAGAGAAAACAGGGTACGAAAAATTGAGGGCTACGTGGTTTGGAAATGGCTGGCAGATGAAAGGACCAAATTTGCATACTGGACGTAGCAATGCATGTATTGATATGGTTATTTATAGGGCTGGGGGCTCACCCCATGTGAAGCTATATGGAACTGTCATTGGCAAAAAATCTTATCAATGGATGAAAAATCATTTAATGACGTTGAATGAATCCGGGCACGGAGGTTTATTGAGAATTAAGGATTAAGTCTGGAACGTGAATTGCACTGGTCTATGGGATTCCCATAGAAATTAGAGAATAATCTGGTAAATGAGTTTCAGGCACTTCGAGGGACTTTAATGTGATACATGTGGGGCGATTGTTGAAAACTTGCCAAGGAAAATTTACTAGTTCGGTGTCATGATTACCAAGCAACAATTCTTAAAAATTCTCGAAAACTCTTATCACCCTGGGAATCCTGTAAAAGTCAGGGATTTGTAACTGACTTTGAAACCTGGGTATGTCAAGGGTATTTTGAAATTGCTTCAGAAAGTCAGGGGATTTCCTAATTTTTAATTTTAATTTAATCCTGAAGGTATTTATAAATCGACTATGACGTGTACCTTGGGTTTTAGGTGAAGTTGCCAGTTGCACAATGAGAAGAAATCCCCAGTATGACAGATTGGTTACTTTTAATTGGCTTCATTATGACAATATCGAAATTTGTCAAATGAATGCAAATTTCAGGGAACTCAGAATTCCTAATGAAAAATACGAATTAAGAAAATGCATGAGCACTACGATGTTGTGTGAATTCCTTTATTATGTAAATTAAATAATTATCATCCTAGTCAACGGTTATATTGATTAAATACATTAATTATGCTAAAGGACAGATTCTCTTTACTATATATATTGGTCTATGGAAAAATTCTAACAGTTCATGAGAAAATAACATTTTTAACTTGGCAAACCTGGAAACGTTAATTGTTAATGTTATTGTTAATTAGTTTGTTTTTGCAATTCATTGTGAAGGTTATTAAACCGTTTATTAAATTTCATAAAATTATAATTTTAAAGGTATAAAACCACATCATATTAAACAGGTCGTAATTAAACATTCTATTTTCCATGAAAAATGTCATTAAATCGTGATCCTAAAATTCTTGACAGGGATAGCTATTTTCGTACCTATTTCAGGAATTTTTGTTGTTTGCATCAAAATTTGATTTTTTTTTCATATCGATGAAGGGGGTTACACTTCAGCTTTTCTAATGAAACGTGGCAGTGAAAGCAGGGAAAGGGTCCCGGGAGGACAAAAACCACCACAAACATGCATGATGTCACTTATGGAGGGATCTGAGTTATCCAGTTTTTTATTATTTCTTTTGTGTCCGTCCAGTAATTGCAATCACAAACTTCGGTAATGTCTTCTGCCTTTGTTTATTTAGTTTTAATTTGTTACCCCCGGACATGGTTACTTTATGCAAATTCGGTCACGGTTACTTTATGCAAATTAGATTTTGAATATAAATCATGCATGGTCCTCTAGAGGCTTTTTACGAACAGCCTGCAACAACAATCGCCATCCAATGGGTGCCGCAATCCCGAATTATCCTTTATCGATTCCGCTTATCTAAGTTTAAAATTTTCTCCCAAAAATCCTTTGAAAAAGGGTTTTAAGCAGGTCCCCTCCTCGCCATATTCAACCCTTTCCACTACTCATGCTTATCTCTTACTATTCATGTTTTAAGCCCTCGGTCTATAGGTGGGACATTAGGAAGGTCCATCTCCGAAATATCAATTTCCACTGCATTACGTTAAGTAACATTGTCTCTCTGTGTAATGGCCACTTCTCCGACGAATTAAAATTACCTACCTGAAAGCTAATTTGCAAAAATGGCAATCCACTTTGCCAGCTGCTATAACACACTCATGTTTGGCTATATCTTCACATCTTTTTAGGGCCGAGTATAATGTCAAATGTGTGTCTGCTCATTCATGAGCGGTGACTAAGCTACGCAAACTTATTAAAGCAGCAAAACCTCCGTTGTAGGGCACCCCTTAGGTGTCACCTCATTTCCTAAAATTTACCATCTCCAAATCTCCTCTGAACAATGTGCCTTACTTTGTTTGCTATGTTGCTGTACATTTACAGTAAAGTGATTTTGTTTTTATTTCGGGATGTGGCTGCACTTGAACCCTAGCACGTGGACCGGTGCACATGCTAGTGTTCCAGTTTTCATAAAAAATAACGCCAGTTTGAGCTATGGAATCTTGAATTCCCATTTGCAGAAATATTCCATTCCAAAATTTAAGGGTTTTCAGTTTTTCGCGCTAGCTTTGTTCAGTTTGCTGCTGTTATTTCGTGTTTAAATAAACGTGTTTAAATATTATGTTTAGCAATGGTCTAAAATCAGGCGGTCTAAAGGATGCAAATATATAATTTAGGTACATTTTGTCAAGTAAAATTGACACTTTTTACATTTTATTAACTTTATTACGTCTTATTGCCAGCATCGTTTATATATACGGCAAAAAGGTGGATTTAGTAGTTCCTAGAAAGTTTTGTAATAATTGTCCATGGCGCCCATCATTAGGAGGTTCCAGCGCATATTTGTGCTAAAATTGTCCATAATTTCTTCCCAGCCCATTCCGACCCCTTTGTTTGCCTTCAATTTTACACTGGAGATAATAAAGACGGGTTTATTTGATTTGATGGCGCTTGCGCCTGGGCCTATAAGCATTTAAAGTGTTAAAATGCATCAAGGTAATTTGGTTTCCCAGCCGTAAAATGTGAAATCGGCGCTCCTGATTCGTTAAGCACGTAGGAGGGAAAAGTGCGCATTTATGCATATTAATAAAAATAATACAGATATGGAGATTTCATTTAGAAAAAGCCGTTTAGTTTTAGTTAAAGTAGCACGAATTGCTCGCTGCACGCAGTTTCCTCTGAAAACAGGCAATCGCTGATAGCACGTGTGTGTGCAGTGATTGCCAACATGTATGATACAGTAAATTCAAGTAACTTGGGGACGTTCCAGTATTTTCAGACTCCCTCCCCGTGTCAGCATTCATCACTTTCAATCCCTTTGAAACGATGACATTGGCTGAAAAATGTCCATTTGAGAGAAATTTCTATGAAACGTCGAGCAAAAATAATCAATTTTTGTCACAAAAATGCACCTTTTTACATGACGAAATTTTTACAAATCTAAATTACAAAAAATGCTTCTTATAAAAGCAAATGACCTCATTTGGCTGACAATCCCTCTTCCCTGATACACTCGTCATTTTTTGGTCAACCTCTTAAGATGATGACGTAATACTTGAACGCCCCCATATGGGTGGCTCTGCCTACTAGTAAATAAAACAACTTTCTGATATATACTGAGATCGTACCAAAGAAAATGTGGTTACTTAACACGTTGGTAATTAATTAGGTGAACAGACAGCTTTGACGGTTGCTACAGTGGATTGTGGGAACGCGTATGATTTCAGTTCTGAATGTCCTCAGTATTAAGGGTGCGTTTACACTTTACGGGGTTTCCGAAAAATAATGGTGGGGTTTTCAGCATTAATAACGCAAACCCCCACCATTATTTGTCGGAAACCCTGTACAACATTGTTTTGTATTGCAATGTTATACAACCTGTTTGAAATTAAGAAGAAAAAATGTTATTTAACACCTTGTAGTATTGAGGACCCGCATAATCGAGTGGCTGTTAAAAAAACAAGTTTTACAACAGACTTAAAAACTTATTTATTATATAAAAAGGTTTTGTGATATACAGTAAACGCTACTTTAGCGAAAAAATATACTGCATACACTCGTATTTGGCCGTAACCACGTGTGCTCACAACTCCTATTCAATTTTACTTCTGTCATAGCGCGAAAAAGATTAAAGTTGACACATTGTTTAATTCTTTATCATATGAATTGAAAAACGACGGCTTTGTTCATGAAATATAAATGGCTGACAATCACAGTATGACAACAGTTAATCCTCCCGTAACAATTCGCCCCACGTAGACCTTTTTCCTGAAGGCTGATTGGCTTTCCAACCATAATACCAGCCATGCATATTAAGCGCTATTTAAAAAAGGGACTGGATCTTCATCTTTCGATATTCTGTATCGTGCAATTAAACTCATTTGCATCGACTTTGCGAAATGTTTTTTTTTTGTTTAAAGTGGAAATGCGATTTTGGAGCAGTCTGGCGCACCGGAATTATAAATTGACGTGTGATTTTAATCTTTCATTGTTTTATTGAGCGTGTGTTGCATGGGCTGAGTCGGTGAAGTGCATTGGAAGCTCCCAGAAGAGGTTTGCGTAACTCGAGGGCATTTATTATTCATAATGAAGGCAAATTTGAATGCCCGAATTGCACATCGTCACACAAATTACTTCGCTATACGTTGGCTTTTCCCTTAAATTGCTTTGCATTTCATTACGATTAATAGGCTAGCTAGACTGGAAATTGCGCAAACACCTTGCGGTGCTCATCCGAAAAGCAAACACCAGCTTGCCATGCCTGTAATATTCAGCTCCCAGCATAGGGCCACGCTGGCTTTAAGCTCTGGACGAAATATAGATGGCGCTGTTTCAAACCCGGAAATGCAGTTTGGGCCGACTTTAAAGCGCCATCTGTGAGATGAGCTATGGGACGCTCGTAGTAAGCGACACGTTTTGTACATTTTCCAGGGATTCCACAGAACCTGGGATTTGTAATTGACTGAAAAACCTGGGAAAGTCAATGGATTTTAAAAATGTGTTAAAAAGTCATGGGATTTCCCAACTTTTAATTATAATTTCAATCCAGAAGGTATTTCATATGTTGATTATACATGCATATACTACGGTGAAGTTGCCCTTTGCACAATGAAAGAAAGCCCCAATATATGGCAGATTGGCTCCTTCTATTTAGCTTCATTATAACAATATCGAAATTTGCACACACAAAAATTCCGTGCATCTGAGTATTCCTATTTAAAAATGCAAATTAAAAAGTACATTAAATTTTATACTTTGATATTACCTTAATTATCTCTGTTTTAAAAATTCAGTAATTATCGTCCTAGTCAAGGGCAGTTTCTTTTTTATATTGGTCGATGGAAAAACTATAAGGTCAGGGAAAAATACAATTTTTAGCCTGTGTAACCTGAGAAAGTCAGGGGATTTTATGTTACTATAGCTCTGTAAGCCCGATTTTTCACATGTATTTGGGGAACTATCTAAAGGCAGCACTGATGCTCACTGCAGTTCTCATTTTTGCAGTTAAAGGCACTCTTTTATGTGATGAATTCAAACTCATTAGTTATCATTGTCAGGGTGCATGAAAATACCGGCAATATAACGTTTCTCTGAAAAAAGCAATAATGTAATTGGATCCGAAATTCGTGAGTGTATCACTATTATCATTTCTCAGCTGTGCCAAACCAGCGTTTATGTTTGGAACCCAATGTATACGCTGCATTTCTAAATCCTATTGGAAAATTGTCTTTGTCCAAAACGCATTTAGTAAATGGGAAATGATATTGAACATTATAATGCTTCATTCCTTCATATCGTGGAGAAGTATTAAATGGGGCTGCTGGAGGAGGCAGCCATAACAGGAGGTGCAATTGACTTAGGAAGCATTCGATCTCCCTTCCTGGTCAATTTCGGAGTTTGGACATCTGCTTAATTTTGGACGAAAATTCCCAGCACCCTATACCCAGTCGTTATTGCATCCATAGTCCCTCGGTTTTTTTAATTGCATTGTTTGTTATGTAACTTAATTGCATATAAAAACCTAATGATAATAATAATATTCAATTTTCCTATTTTTAACATTTGCCTTCTGTGCCCACCAAAAAGAGCTTCAGATACGTCGATAGAGCTTCAGATACGTCGTTTTGTCGATAAGTCCACATTTTGTGGATTTCGTTGTCCACATCCCCCCTCTTCCCCCCTTATTTTATATCGTATGTAGGGATAAACGGTATGAGGTCAGAAATTCCGAAATAGCTATTCATCATCGATGGAAATTATGAAACGTTAGCCAACAAATTTTTTTGATCCCAAATTCTTTGTTTGGACTCCAGAGTTTCCTGCAACCTATGCACACCAATGAGCTTAATCTTTGAGGGGCTGTGATGATATACAGTACTATGTGACCAGGGAGGACCTTGATAGCATTTCGGAAAATAATACGTTGATAGAGAAAGAAATCCACTTTAGATGCCGATCGGATTTAATATTTTCCATCCCATTTCTATATCTTTCCCGCATTAAGTAAATCGATGGAATGAGATCCCTATTTTTTAAAGGATCAGGGAAGACATAAGCTTCATTTATTACGAATCCTAAAACCGTATCAGCCCATGATGAAGTTTGACAATTTATCACACATGGGTAATAAAGCAAATGTACAAGTATAAGTGCACTGTACTGTATTGTTTACCTTGTAGTTTTTTTCTTATGTGGTCAGCCTGAATTTTAAATATCTCAAAAAATTCTTTTGTAATCTATTGGTTGCATGATTATGCAGATAAGTCCTAGTCTGTTGTTGTTGTTGTTACCTGCTTGTTCCACGAAAAATTCCTTGAACAGTTTTCTATTGTAACAGAAAAGGAGATGCATAAATGCTTCCTACTGCGTGTCGTAGCATGATAGCAACTAATATGTGAGCCAATTATATGTGAGGTTAATAACACGTATCGCCTCATGTTGACACTGTAATAACACGAAAAAACATCAAAAATACTTAATTCCTAATTGAGTAAAAGCATGAATCAAAAATGTTTAGTTGCATTAATGTTAAACATGAAAGATTAACATTTTCCCTCCCTGCCTAGAGCGGCCTAGATTTTAAAAAGAACCTTATTTGCCATGTATTGAAAAACAAAAGGAGCTCAATATAGATCCCAACCTGCCAGATAGCTTCCTAGTCATATTTACAACAATCAGCAATATGTACGTTAACAAACGTTCGCATTGTTTTTAGGATGTCACTTTCTCGTTAAATTCCCTCACTCTATAATTTCTAAAAATCAATTTAATGTTGGCAAATGCGACGACATTAATATGATCAAGTCTGAATTTCTGAATTCAGTAAATGACATAAATCATCACTGAACAAGGTTGCTGAGATTTTCAACCCAGCAGAGATGTGCTGGGACCCAACAATGGACGTTTAATATGCTAATTCCTTACTTGTGTTGTGAATTTTCAACTCGCACTTTGATTCCTAATTGCGTCCGAATCTCGAACGAAGGGGATAAACTGGCATTAAAGTTTTTCGCCTCTAATGATAGTGATCATTTCGGCGGTGATGCAGTGATTTTTTTCGTCTACGCAGCAGCAGGAAAGTAATTTCCTATGTTAAGTTGGTAGTTAACTTCTCATGGCACAATCGATGTCCCCATTCAACGCCCTGTCCTTTAATCCTTTACACTTCCTAGCCTTTAACCCCCTGCCTTCCCCCTAATACCCCTTCCTATATTGCCAACCATGGGGCTTACTCTTTGTTACATATTTCGCAGTGTCAGCGCCCCCTAGTGGGACCCTTCCAACTCGATATTAGTGCTAACGAATTGCATTCTTGCTAGATGCTCATACAAAGAACAATGCAGGGTACCACATGCCCCCATGGCTCACGGACTTCATTATAACACGGATTTTTTTTGTCATGATTTTCGACAAAAAGTCAGTGACTCATTGGTGTCTCTGCCAGCTGTTGCAGACATATTTGTCCCACTTTCCCCACCGCTTACGCCCAGATCAGCCTTAATTTTTTTACTCATCAAAGCCCATTCTCCAGCATGGGAGGACCCTCATCGCGCTTTGAATTAAAACAAATTTGCCACTCGGGTCCCCTCGTAAAAAAACTGTTTCAAAAGGATGAGTCGCTCCTGTGTCTCCACACCCTCGTTCACACATGGGCCACGTAGGTTCCCCTTTTTTTTGGTGTTTTTTGCCTCATTTGCATATGTAGAAAAATTCCCAGATGGACAATTTTAGCATTTTATTTAATAATAAAATAGGAGGGGGTATTTACGCCTCCCTGGATATGGTAATTACTGTAGTCGAATTAGTGCAACTGCTTACTATTTCTGGCAATCCTGCACACTGCGATGCCAATAACGATAGGGATATCACTCGGAAACAACGGCTACCCTCGTCCTAATTTTCATATTGATATCAGAATCTGCACTTGCATATAGAAATCCTTATTAATATTGGATTGAAAGTTCGTTAATATGTAGACCTACGTTTGCTATATACTTTGGAGCTACAAAAAAAAAACAAGATCAGGTCTGAAAGTTTATTGCATTTTTTTGGTACAGGGTGCACGTATAATTTCCTACTGTAAGCTACTGTAGTATGACACTGAATAATCTTGAAACTAATTCAGCTGAGAATCTGTATGGGCTATAGACGTCGAAAGTGGTGGAATGGAATTATGCACTTATGAATAGTCTCAAAAATCTGCAAACTTTCTAACAAACTTTCAAATACATACGAAAAAAATACCATTTAAAAGGTTGTCAACTGTTCCTATATTTTCCCAAACATGTATCCTATATTTTTGAAGTAGTCCGATATAGTGCTGTATTTAGAAAAAAAATCCTGTTTCACTTCAATCTGTTCTGGCAAAGAAAAATATGGCAGACACTGACTAAAATTCATCATTTGAGTTCTGCTTTTCTAAAAATAGAGTGTGGGAATTCAGTGTGCACTTGAGAACAATCTCAAAAAATTGTAACTTTAGAAAAAATCCTATTTTTTCCTTCTGCGAACTGCTCAGACAGTGTTGTGGCAAAGACAAATATGGCGGACACTGAGATCTGCTTTTTCCAAAATAGTGTTTGAATACACTTGAAAATAATCTAAAAAAATCGTCAAACCTTCAAACTATACTTTCAGATGATATAACAGAATTACCAGTAATTTCACACCATAGCTGATTCATGAATATAACAATACTGATTTAATATCATCAAAATTGTTTTTACCTTTTAACTTTCTGATTTTTTAAAAACTAATTAAGCTTGAATTACATAAACGTATGAAAATGGAAAGTTTTTTGACAGAGTTATTCTGTAAACTGGTACTTTTAATATATTTTAAA
This sequence comes from Kryphioiulus occultus, assembly GCA_034687865.1. NCBI lineage: Eukaryota > Metazoa > Arthropoda > Diplopoda > Julida > Julidae > Kryphioiulus > Kryphioiulus occultus. The sequence continues at coordinate 3,388 of JAQGAF010005143.1, read as the reverse complement.
TAAAATGTACAACGTTTTCGATTTGTTAAATGAAATCAAAATAACAGAAATATTTAATTGCATCGAAATTCAGTCGGATGTATGACTCACCAATTTTTGAGCGTCTGATGAAACTCGACGTTTAATCAACGTTTATTTCATCCAATTAAAAAATTAAACCGCTTCTTGATTTACTTCTGCCTTAATGCACCTCTAAACGCGATTTATCGAACGTAACTTTAAATATTTTTGATTAAAACCGACCACATACATGTAGGCGCTCCCCACCCAAGGTTCCTATTACAATCATCAACTTATACGCCTCCTAATCGTCTTTTTTTTTCTTGGCTTTTGTTCAATACAGTTAATGGCGTTCTCCTCGCCAAGCTTATACGCATTGTTCCTGCTAATATTGAAATTATTTCCAGAAGATTTCACGTAAATTCGTTTCATTTGTTTACCCTGCAATCAGCTCGCTTCAGAGAGTTGAAAAGGCCCCAACGTTGAAAAGGGGTGGACTTGACAGCGGCACACGCACTCTGTCACTAAGTCGTAAAATTGTTGAATTTAATTGTTTCATTCTACAGTAAATTGTATTGATTCGTGAATACTTAATCTCTGTTCGAGTATAAAGTTTCGGAAAATTCGGTAATTGAATGATGACTCGTGTAACCTGAGAGCGAAATGAGGTTTTTATTTTTTATTTTTTTTGGCGGTTTCGTGATTCATCCCAAATCCATTGGTAGTTTAATAAAAATTGGCAATAATGGGGATTATTGCAGTATAATTGTGTTAGTATTGGTAATCATTTACATCACCGTATGATATATTGTGACGTCATCTCCCTGGAAATTTTAAACCACACAAATTGCGCAGTGTGCCTTTGCAGTAATAAGAGCAGTTCATGTACATTGTTCTGTATTCAATCAATAATATTGCGATTTTATATAAGAGGTTTCTAAATATGACGCTGCCTTTTATGTTTTTGTCGAATTTTTATGTCATGAAACATATTTTTGTCGTTTGCATACCATGTACAGTGCAGTATGCCACTGATGAAAATAATTTAAAAACTTGCTGCAAATGAGGTTTGCAGGGTGACGGGCCGTCTGGGAAACCTGAAAAGCCTGGAAATGTCAGGGAAATTCATATAATGTCTAGAAGTTTGTTGTGACAAAACGATTTTGATTGGTATTAGTATCTCAGAAAAGCATTAGAAAAGCTGTGTTTGTGATCCGATTTTTATAGAAATTTGGCCTACGGCGTTTTTATCATCATTACTTTCCCTAATATTTATGAAAAATACTTAAATTCACCCAAAATCCATTATTTTTATTAATTTGAAAAATTACATATGGCGTTCATAAATGATAAATACAGTATTGCTGGCCTCTTATGAAAATTTTCAACAACAAAAATTCTCTTCGGCGGTTTCATCACTAGTAAATTTTTTTCAAAATTCGAAAGCAGATAAAATCCGCAAAAATACACTGTTCCAGTTCCATCGGACCATGTTGTCTGTTAATTTTTCAAAAATTTCATTAATAAAGTGTTTGTTTTAAATATTCTGGAAATTGTCCAAAACAATTCTGGAAAATTTGACAAAGTTAGGGAAATTTAATTGATACTTCAATAAGTCACCCTGATTTATTGGCTGTACGATTGTCTCGTACAGCCTGTATAATGTCAAAGCCCATTCATTGTGTGATGTGGGAGATTCGGTTGAAGCGTTTTAATAATTATTCGTTGAAGTTTTGAAAAGTTTTTTTTTTAAACCCTGCGAATTTTGTGATTTTTTTTTCCTAGAAAAAATCCCATAAATTACACGGTTGGCGATTGGACATAAATGAATCATGCGCACTGACAAGGGTTTTAGATATGGTTTAAAATAAGATAAATGTTGTCCGTAGATTCACAATACGTGACCAGAATTCGTTATCACACGCAGTAATCTATGTTAATCGATGCTGGCTTCATGAAATATTAGCCCTAAGCCTTTTTATACGAAAAGCGCGTATGGTACCGTGAAATTTCATATTTTAATGTGCTTCAAATGAAAATTCAATGGTACACATATCTGCATTTGGTGGAGTCATATCCGCACTTGTCCTTGGTACGTTTTGGGATGGGCATGCATGCTATTCAATTTCCTATTTAATGGACAGATAATTTGGTCCGTACATGATTTATTTTTGTCGTTTGGTGATCTCAAGCCTTTTTACTATCCTTTTGAAACATGATTTTTTGACCCTGCTTATATCCATATTTGTTTTCCTCCCTTTTGGGCCAATCTATATATGCCATGCAGCTGATTTGGGTAACCCCCTTGATATCCACACCCGGATATTAACAGGAATTTAATATGAGTGTGATAGGGCTTGGAAGGGCGAACATGGCGAGGGCATAAAGGGCGCTGTAGGTACACCATGACTAGAGTTGGATATAAATCATTTGAATGATTTTTAATATGCAATTTCTATTGCAAAGATAACCCATAGACGATCGTTAAACGCGGGATGAAAAATATGATGTCACCCCTGATCGTCTAATCCAAATCCAACCCTTTCATCGAAGTCATGTTTCAAGTCCAAAAGTCCTGGTAATTGGCTAAAGCGTTTGATATGCTGGAAATTTGAGGCAAAAATTGGTTCAGATTTCTGTTAGTGTTTCCTTTTCAGTTGGAACATATGTTCAAACGAAAGATAAAAGTTTGTGCAGTTTGTCACATAACTTTAAGGGATGTGCTCCACCATAGACACTATGATAAATGGGCTTTTCCTAACTGCTCGTAGGATGGCAGTGATTGCCTGGTGGTTGGGCAGCTAATTAAAGAAATTACATTTTTAGGTTAGGCTAGGGACAGAAGCTCGAAAAAGAAGTTGAAAGTAGAGTTGAAATAGAGTTGAAATAAAGTTGAATAGAGTTGAAAGAAGAGTTGAAATAGACTTGAAATAGGTTTGAAATGGAGTTGAAAGAGTTGAAAGTAGAGTTGAATGGTTGCCGAACTTGAATTATTTAAATTACACTAATCATGATTATTGAATCGTATACAATAGGTATACAGGTACTAATTTATGAATGAAGTCTGCATTTGCGTATGAACATACGATACCTGTAATCCAGTTTCCAGTAATTGTTTTATCTTAAAAGACTGGAAATGGGACTAATGCTACAATCTCAAAAAGACAATTCAAACTGCAACGGTGCATATGAGACGCCAACTGCGCATGCGTCCTAAAATTGTCCTTTATTTAGTTCTATCAAAGTTTTACTTTTTTCTGATTTTCTCATATTGCTCTAATTGTTCATCAGCAAAGCATTGATCATTACTCACATTAGGGGGTGTCAATCCCAAAAATTGATTGAAAGTGTACTTATAATTTAAATTTACTATTTGGTGTGCGCATGC
>JAQGAF010005142.1:0-12654 GCA_034687865.1 Kryphioiulus occultus | reverse complement strand
ATCCAGACATATTGTTAATTAATGGCTTCTCGATAAAATGACCACCCTACATCAAAAGTAGCCGCACAAGTTGTACATCTATTCTCCGGAGAAACTCAACAGAAATCAGTTTCACACTAGGCGAATTATAAAGAGGAATAAATTGTCTACAAAACACATTTTTTTACTCGATTCTTTCAGGTGGCCCGAATTTTTTGCTCGTAAGTGTAGTTGCAAACACACAAGCAATCATGGAGGAACAACAGTATTTTTTCCATGAGGCCAACACTCGCGCCACTAGCCTACGCGTCAAAAGTAAAAGAACATCCACTGGCCTTCCGTCTGACCTTTGGCCTTGGCCGATTCGTAGTCCATTTTGCAGACCAGTTTGTTGTCTTCCATGAGGTAGAATTCGTCTCCCGTGTTGAGCTGCCTGTTGCACATGATGCAGGCGAAACAGTGCAAGTGGTACACGTTGTCCTGGGCCCGACGCACGATTTGGGTGGGTGGAATCCCTTGCTCACACCCCGCACATTTCGTGCCGAAACGCCTACAAAAAGAGCGGGAGGGGAAGAAAAGTCCGAGGAAGGAGAAGAAAAAAGAAAAAAATCCAAATATTGAATATGTCAAAACTGAGCTGCTGCCCGTTGAAATCACGAGGGCGGGCAATCTCTGCTAGCTTGCGAGTAGTAAAGAGATGCTCGCATCTGCATTATCAGGCGGCTACAATTCAATTCAACTCAGTAAAAACCGTCAGCAACGATATGCGATGTGGTAGGGGGTGATATCCAACCAAGTTAAAGTATCCCAAATTTGTAAAAATCCACGAGTTCGCCAAAATTCCAACATTCTCATCTTTCAAATATTAGATTTTTGAGAAATTATTTTGGGGATAATTATTGACATTTTTGCAACTTTGCTATAGGTTGCATTTGTTGAGACCTGGTTGGGGTCAGGTGCAGGGGCCGTGCATAAACGACCTCCAAGGTTGGAGTGAGAAGTAGGTGGGTAGCTCGGTTGTCCGATTTCAAAATCGAGTTTAACGGTTACCGAAAGTAGTGAAACCTCTCTATAACGACCACTTACTGGTAATGGCTGAGTCAAATTAATCCGCATGCAAGATTGTAGCAGAATAATTGACAGAGGGTGTAGAAAATATTGGTGATAGTACAGTAAGAGACGAGGAATAGAATTTGTTGACACCGTGAAACCTTTTTATAATGACCATTCACTGTGTACTGATATTTGTTGAGTTGAGTTACACCATGAAACGAGTTAGTTCCAGAATGGTTGATGCTGCAGTTAGGGCAAAACACCAAATTAATAAAAATACATGTACATGTATATTATCAGTTACGTTTCCATTATTTTATCCAACTCCTGTATATCCTGAAATAGGACGTCCAAGGGGCGGGGTGTTGCCCAATTCCTACGAATATCAATTGCAAAATGCAGTAGAACCTCTGTAAGTTGACCACCCAGTTGACTGTCTCAAACTGGTCAACATATGGAACGAGGCTTGAACTGACACAGGATTTTAATTCCATTAACTGCATGTAATACATTTTACAGTAATCATCCATCATTTATGAATCATGTTATTAAAATGTTCATAATACAGTACAAGTATCGATAATATGCTGCAAATTCATCCAGCATTAACACGTACAGTACAGTAGTACTGGAATTTGAATTCAGAACAACTGCAACGTACAGTGTACATAGAATTTTCATTCCGTAAGTTATAGAAAGCATATCCAGACAATTATCATATCTGTCGTGGTAATAAATAGCACAAATCTCGAAACAAATTCTGCAATGTTTTATTTTTGTGTTTCCAACTAAAATTGAAATATTCGCCAATTACTGTCAATCGCCCTCTGTAATGACGGGGTTAAAAATTAACTCTGCTACCACTACAGATACAGTTACTGTCCAGGGGTGTATAGTATATTTTTTGCAAGCAGCCAACAAATTTAATTATCCATGACTTTACAAGTTGAGACCATGCTGCTCAACACACAGAGTAAATTACTATTGTGTGTCATAGTCCAAATTGTCAACATACGACATACAGTTGTGCAGGTGGTCAACATGTAGATCAGTTCAAATGTGGTCAACAAAGGGAGGTGGTCAACTTTAAGAGATTCTACTGTAGATTTAATGGCGTTTATGTACATGTGCCCATAACGCAATAACACCATGCATACCTTCTCTAGAATTTTCCAATATGAGAGCCAGATGGTCCAAAAGGCCCAATGCTCAGCCTCAGCCTGCATGGTGGGTTCCTCTGAATTTGAGTAACGTTTTTGCAGCTCGATCTAATTAAGCGAGGGGATGAAATTATCGTTTTTCAGTATCCGATAAAAGGCACATTTATCACCCGTCCTCCATGACTGAGGCCGCATCTTATACATGTAGGCCTATGGAACCTTCGAAGAAAGTGCGGTGCAAATGGGTTTAACAAATTATGGGTAAGTTGATGACACCCAGAAGAGATGTTGCTGCGGAATTAAATTACGTTTATTTGATTAACGCTTTTCACGGTTGCCATAGGAAAACGGCGTGGTGCTAACAACATGGGGATGACCAAGACGCCTATTGAAAGCAGATATCAGCTCGTTTTTCGCCTTATTATTCTTAGCATTATTACCGACGGTCTGGAGATTAAATAGACTGTTCTGCTCTGTCTGTGGAAAAAAGAGCTTCGTATGGGTCCTCGCTATGGATGCAATATCTCACCATTATTAACAGATTCTTGCACGTGCCCTAGAAATGCAGGGTGGCTCAAATTCCTCCAGTGTCAAGTGAGAATGACAACTACATCTCCTTATCGAATTATCATAGAATGGAGATGTATTTATCGGGCTAATGATCAATTCCAACATTTTCAGTAATTAATTTTCATTAAAGATCCAACCTTAAAAGCAACTTTTAGACAACTACCACCTCCTGGACGCCCTATTCGAGGATACATAGGTGACTAGCTACTGTATAATGGTTTCTGAAAAATAGATTCCATGAATTTTCCAGGTTTTCCATGGTCATGCACAGTCTCAGTTTTCCAAGTTGAACAAAAATGTTAATGATTAAATAGTTTTAATGGTTTAATTGGGCTAATAATCAATTCCAACATTTTCAATAATGAATTTTCATTATGAAAAATTTAAAAAAAACAGTTAAATCTTTTGATATTGAGAATTGGTTGATGAACAAACAAAATAAAATGCAGATATCAAAAGATTCCAGATTCCAAGTCAAATTCCCTGAACTTTTCAGGTTTCTAGGTTTTCCTGGAGTTCCAGGTTGGGGTGTATACCTGCAGGAGTTGGGCACAGTAATGGAAAACACTTGCTACATCCATACATGTACAAGTCTCTTTTATTTTATTTGCTATTTCTTACAACAAAGCCTCAATCCTTATAAGTTCTGCACATTCCAATGGAATTTTCATTTACAATCAAGGACCTATTCAAGAAAGCTGCAGAACCTACTTTATTAACGCTCGAAACTGTTCCAGCTTTTCAAACCACGATAACATTTCTTTTGTATCAATTCTACATTGATACAATTTTTGTACAATCTCTAGATGTGTATTGACAACAATCTCTATGGCTCAGTCTGTTAATATTCATATTATATATTCCACACCCTATGTTTTCTACTATGCAGCTGAAATCTCGCAATGTGCATGTTAATTCAGGTCGTGTCAACTCGAAAGTTATCATTACTCAGCAAAAGACTTGTGAGTGGTCGTTATAGTAAGGTTTCACTGCTCCATTAAACCCGTGTCAAGCAAATAAAAGTCGGACGTCCGAGCTTGAACCTTAACCCTTATAGTCCGATATTTGTGAACTCCTGCACAAAATGGTCATCCACCCCCACAAGCATGCACGTCATTTATGGCTGACCCCCATGCATTCCAAACTCATGTCATGCAGTAAACACGGCATGGTTTAATGACTAATTTGGTGACACTCAGTCTGGGTTTATTTTCCCCATTAAAAATACGGACAAAAATAATACGTTGCATGCACGCCCATCGGGGGCCGCCCATAAAGGGTCCCCAAATTCCATGCGGAAAAAATAATGAAAGATTTGGCATTTTGTTACCGATAGGCCTAATCTCGGTTTAATAAGGCTCAATTATTAGTTGACAAAGCGGCGCTTTTCTGGCTTTTTTAATCCGCTTACGACAGCTCAATTTGTCCTCACATGTCGAATAACATTTGTTCTGAGAGGAGATTTTTATGGGCGGCCCTAAGCCTTGCAGGTTTGATCTTGCCGCAGAAGCGTCATTAGGACCTAAGCCGATAGGCCTAAACGAACTCTCTAAAGTCTAATCCAAGGCATGGTGATGCCGAGATCATCTGGATACGTTTGTCAATTCAACATATGGCATGCTACGTGCTAATTAGCATATCAATTACTTTGATAGAAAACTATGAGCTTCCGTTTAAAATTAACAAACTCAGCAATAGTCGAAAACTACACTTACCAGCAAAAAATTCGGGTCACCTGCATGTATTGACCAAAGCTTTGTTTTTTACATCAACCAATTGTTAGATTTGAATTCGGGAAAGTGTGTTATTTAGAGAATTTATTCCTCCTTGAAATTTGCCTAGTGTGACCAAGATCACCTACTGAATTGTTCTTATGAATACATGCACAGGTGGCCCGAATTTTTTGCTAGTGAGTGTACTTATGATTTTATGATATCTGATTATTTCTGGCAATATGGTCAAGCATGGTCGTGCAGCCAGTGGTCGAGCAAACTGAACTGAAAATCTTTAAAACTTACTTAAAAAAGTCATCTTTACAAAAGAGCTGACCGTTCCTTGCGAAGCACTTGTCGGCCAGTTGGGCCCCACAGTCCGAGCACTTGAGGCACTTGGCGTGCCACGCACGGTCAAGGACCTTCAGGATGAAACGGTCAAAGATGGCCGCCTCACATCCAGCACATTTTGGAATGGTGGCTGGAATAAATAATACAAATTTTAAATTAACTTCAATTGACATTAATATTACAAACTGAGATAATGACATTTAGGCGAAACGACATATTGCGAAACAGGATGTCCGAAAATGAATCTGGTCTTCAGGACACCCTACTATTCTTCTGACCTCTCAAAAATTGAAGTAATTAAAATAAAATAAAATATAGCAATTAGAAAAATTAAAACTTCAATTGACATTAACATTGAAAACAGGTAAATTAGCACGGCAATGACAAATTTCGAAATGGGATGTCCGAAATTGAATATGCATCTTCATGACCCACTCAATTTTTCTATTCTAACCGATCATGAAATGAAATTAATTATAATTTTGATGTTAATTAGAAAAAATGCAAATGCCTGAATAAACTTGAATTGACATTAACGTTAAAAACTTAGGTCAATTAGATTGACCATATCATACTGTATTAAGAAACAGGATGTCCGAATACTGACCACTTGAAAAATTAAAATTTAATTGAAATTAACTAAATAGAATGCATAAATTAACTAACTGCCATTAAATACTGAAGTTAATTAGCAAAGCAATTTAGCATGCATGGCCAACTTTTCTACTGCTCGTTCCAGTAATTAAAATATATTAAATAAGCTTAGAAAGAAAATTGAAAACGCGTAAATAAACTAACTGACATTAACATTAAAAACTCAGGTAAATTCGTATGGCAAACTTTCTACTGACCACTCAAGAAATTAAAATTAAACCAAAGATATTAATTTCTCAAATGCTGAAAATTGCGCAGTAGACTAATTTGGAAAAAACACAACCACTCATTAAAATTACAAAAAAAAATTTGCCCAAAAACCTTTTGTAGAGCAACCAGTCATCAGTGGTCATTCGCTCATAACCCTTTCGTTTAAAAAATTAAAACAGCAAAAACAAGACAAATCTTACGAGTCAGTCTTAAAAAGAGAATTTGCTAAAACAACCAAGACCAAATGACTTAAAAAGCGCCAAAGACCATCTTTACCAAAACACCCCATGCAATAAACCACTAAAGCTAACCACTCGTTCGACTCTGGCACACATGTTCCAATTTCCCCAAATTCGCAAAATTCCACGATTCGTTCCAGATTCCGGTCACTGAAATGACGTCACAACGCCGAGGCAGGTGACGTCACGAGCACTCGCACATCACATCAACAGAAACGTCCATCTTTCGACACAAGAAGGTCACTTAATCACTTACACATCAAGATGGGTGGGATGCTCCTGTCCGCCTGGGCGAAGCTGGTGACCTTTGCCCCCCCGACCATCGCCATGTTAGGGGGCGAGGGGGTGCTGGCCGTCATGATCATCTTGGCGGCGTGTGAGGATGACTTCCGGCGTTTGATGGCGTTCTTGCCAATCATGGCGAGGTCAGTGGTCAGTCTTGACCACGTGCTCGTCCAAGACTTAAAGCCGATCCACGAGCCCTTGGGATCCTATGGGCTTTGACACACAATGTCCACTTAAGCAACACATATTCCTGGCCGGTTTGCGTATGGTGACCCCCGACCTCTGACCTGGATGACCCCGGCGTGCGTCACGTGCTTCGCCGTCGCGTTCACTCGCTTTAATGCGGCCTCGTGGCTTTTTTTCCCCAACTCGATTCAGTTAAGGTTACGCCCCCTGCACGCTGTCTCCTCCCACCCACCCTAGGGGGAGCTGCTGCCACAGAGGGAGCTGTTGACACGTGCCCGGCGGATCCATTCGCGGATCAGCCTCTCTTTGGCCACGCCCTTCGCCCACCCCTTTGATATCGAGCGATTGTGGACGGCCAATCAGATCGCGGCGTCTAATTAGCCAATGAGCTGGCGGCGCGCCCTCTGCTGGTGTTACGCCGGATGAACGATAAGCGAGGTCGACTACAGGGTGCGCTGCAGTCTGCTTATCTGATGACAGCTTGGGGACGTTCAAGTATTATGTCATCATCTGGGGGGGGGGTTGACCAAATGACGCCATCAATCAGTATTCCCCCAGAGTCATGTATTCAACTTCCTTGACTTTTCCCTGATTAATCCAGGTTTCAAAATAAAAATTTCTTTACTTTTCCCTGACTAATCCAGGTTTTAAAACCAAATTTCCTGACTAATCCAGGTTTAAAAAATTCCCTGACTAATCCAGGTTTAAAAAATTCCCTGACTACTCCAGGTTTAAAAATTCCCTGACTAATCCAGGTCTTAAAACAAAATTCCCTTACTTGTCCCTGACTAATCCAGGTTTTAAAACTAAATTCACTGATTAATCCAGGTTTCAAAACAAAATTCCCTGACTGGTCCAGGTTTTAAAACAAAATTCCCTGAATAATTCAAGTTTTAAAACAATTCCCTGGCTAATCCAGGTTTTAAAATAAAATTCCCTGACTACTCCAGGTTTTAAAACAAAATTCCCTAACTAATCCAGGTTTTTTAACAAAATTCCCTGACTAATCCAGGGTTTAAAACAAAATTCCCTGACTAATGCAGGGTTTAAAACAAAATTCCCTGACTAATCCAGGTTTTAAAACAAAATTCACTGACCTCCTTGACCAAAGAAAATGCAAAAACATGGCGTAGGGGAACGCAAATTTAATATGGAAAAATCAAAAATTGACGATTTCATTATAATATCTTTGGCAGAATTGCTTATCTCTTTATTTTTGTTATAAACATGTTAAGGGTTCCACACAGAGAAGATAGGTTATTTGATGTGCCACCCTGCTGGTATTATATTCAGGCATCAACCTGATTCATAGATTTATACAAGATACATGTAAATAGATCTGGACTACTATTATTCATAAGGTTCTTTCGATGTTAACTTTCGGCCAATGATCGGTGGCGTGCCACCCTGCCGGTATCTTTCCAATGCAAAATTCACATTTTGACGTCAATCCACGTCATAGATTTCCACACAGATAGATGGATCTGGTTTACTTTTACATTTAAGGTTCTTTCTATAGTAACTTCAAGAACCTCCCATGTGCAGGGGCCAATGTACGACGACGTGCCACCCTGCCAGCATCTTTTGAAGCAAAATTCACATTCTGACGCCAACCTACATCAGAGTGTTCCTCATAGACCTAGACAGACCTGAGCTGCATATAATTTCCCATTTTAAAACAACCAGGGCATATTCTGAAGTGCAGCCAAAAAGCATGCCAAAAAACTCCCCATGACACGTCGCGTTCGTGGTTGCGAAGCCATAAAGCTGCGGCGTTCCCCTTACGGTCCTGCAGTCAAATGATGAAATATTGAAGGGCATCTCCACAATTAGTCAAGGAAACCTTACATCAGTCTTCCATTTTCTCGTTTCGGTTTTGTGGGGAAACGGCCACCCCAGAGACGGGCACGAGTTGGCTGACAAAAATTGGAAACCATTGTTTGATCTCATACGTTCGTCTCATGTCTAATTACATTTTTGCTTTTGCCTCTTCCTGAAGCTCATGCAAAAGCCCACGATATTGACATAAGCCCAAAAATGCGAACGGGGAAATGCAGCAAATGGATGTTGAGAAGCCCGGGCTTATTACTTATACAGGCATTATAATAACCATGGTTACTTAGAACTTAAGTCCCGAAAGTATTAGGAGAAGATGCCGTGCGTTGCCGGGGCAACAACGACGCTCTGTGTCATCCTTTGGGTTACAGTTGACCGAACTGACCACGCAAAATGGGACAAAGAGCTAGCAAATGTCTGGTGGGGAAAAGAAATAAAGTTCTTGTGGGGTCTCTGAAGAGTTTCCTGGCCTTTTCTGCGCATGCCTGGGGTGGGTTAATGTGGAACAGGAGTATGAGAGTGATTGGTATGCAGATTGATGAAAAATGGTTACACTTCGGTATAGTCCCTGTTCACTCCCATGTATATAGTCTCATGTTTACTCTGCCAAAGTAATGTCTGATTTGGCTGCCCCTAACCGCCAGGCAATCACTGCCAGCGTACGAGTCGTTAGGAGAAGCCAACTATTTGGAGAATGGACTCCCTGAAAAATTTAAGGGGTGGAAAGTGAAAAAGAATTTTTGGGGGAAATAAACATGCCAGCGGAAATTGGCAGTAAACATGGAGGATTGGGAAAAATTTGGTTAGGGCAGCTTGAGGGATCCGACGGATTGAGATTTGGGTTGAAAGCATGAATTGGGAGATGTGAAAAGCTGGAATTGTATGAGGGTAAATGTAGAATTTTAGGGCGAAAAGAGGGGATGACAAGTTGGGTGATGACTTAAGAAAGGGAACATTGGGAGATGGGGAAGTATGGGGATGGGAATGGGATACTATAGAACTTCTGTCGGAGAGAATCAAAAATTGTATCAGAGGATATTGTCAGTAAGCATGGAAAATTTGGAGAAACTTAGGGAGTTAGTGAGGAAGCCAGTGCGGATTGGGGGACCCAGATGTATTATTTTGAAAGGAAGTAAGAATTGGGAGACGCGACGAGATGGAATTATGACAGGATTAATGAAAAATATTGTGGCGAAAAGAGGGGATGTCTTTAGTAAGGTAAGACTGGGAGATTGTAACAGCGTGGGGAATAGGATTGGGATTAATGACAAGCAGAAATGGGAGAGAAGGAATTGGGGAGCAAAATGGTTATGCAAAGAAGGCAATGAAAAGTTAAGGGGATTGAGAGAGGGGTAAGATGCATTTGAAAAAAAGAAATAGGGGATATTAGCAGCAGTAACGGGGATTGGAAAAAAAGGAAGGAAGTTAGTATGCTTGTGAGGATTGGGGGTTTCGACTGAGGAATATTGGGGCGAAATGAGGGGGTTCTTCTGCATGTCTCCTATTCGACGTTACCACATCACTTCTATTCGTTAACATATGTCACCTTACCACTTACCAGGATTGTGAGTAACGTCGAACCGGAGTGGGAGATAAGGTAGTCGTTTTTAACAAAACGACTATGGAAATGAGGTGCTAGAATGTAGACGAGGAAGATGTATTAGTGAAAAACAGCGTTAGGGGGTATTGACAGTAAACACGAAGGATTGGGAAATAACATGGGAAATTATCGAGTGAGAATTCTAGTGAGAACTGGGAGATCCGAGTGGATTGGTTTTGGGACGAAAATATCAATTGGGGACGAGAACAGATGAAATAGTAGCAGAACAAGTGATAAAGATTGCAAAAGATTGCAAAAAAATATCAACTGGAAAGATTGGGAGATGGAGAATGCATGGCCGAAACTGGATACTGCTATCAGAACGGAAGAATGTCAGATGCAAAACAAAACTGGGAGAATGTTTGACCACAAATGGGGCGTTCGCCCCCACCCCACCCTCTTATCGTCAGCATCCATTAGATTGATTGACGCATTAGGGCGCTGACGTTCCACGTTGTTCCAGATAGGGATCGGTCATTATCTCATTTGGAAATTGGTGTGTCATTGCTAAACGAACGATAAGGTTTTTTCACGTAATTGTGAGCATCTACTACCATTTCGTCAGTGTCCCCCCACGGGGTAACCCCCCACCCGAGGGTGTGGCAACTTAGCGCGGAATGTCACGTCTCATTTAGAGTGACGTCACTCCCGCTGAGAGCCTCATAAACGCGATTGGATGACGCGCTCACGCTGGGCATTTCCGCCCCTCAACGAGGACGCCTTGACCTGACTGGGACTGCGGAAATTGGGGAAACTTAATGGGGCAAGAAAGCTAAAGTACTCTCGTTTTCAGAGAGGGTGGCTCCGTCTGGGGTAGTTTTGGAATTAGTTTTTATACGAGTTATCGATCGCACGCGAACTGTTAACAGAAGGTGTTTTGAATTAAAAAGCACGCAAAATTCGGCGAGAAAACGGCCTCTGGGGCCAAATATTCGAGAATAATTTCGGTGAAAAAAAAAGCTAGACCGTTACGAGGCGCTCGGAGATGATTACGTTTAATCCGAGCCACTTTATTAAACCGCTTTCAATTTTTATGCCCACGGAATAAGCACATTAGGAGGGGAATCTAAATGTACAGATATATAGTATGCAAAAAGGGGCTGTTCATAAACGACGTCCTAGGTAGGAGGGGATAGGGGAAGGGTCAGCCAGCTCGGACGTTCGATTTACAGTTGTGTGTATGTACAGTGCATGAAACCAATCGCTGAGTACTGACACTTGTAGAGTTGAGTAACATGGCCTTAATTAGTTCCCACATTGTAAGATTTCAGCAGGATATTGGACAGGGGTGCAGAAAACAATGGAAACATTAATAGACTGGGCAATCCAAGTTCCCCTGGTGGAAAGATTTGTATGGATCAGTATAACATTCATAGTGATATCAGTACATATTTACGGATATATGGTGATATTAGTAGAAATCTTACTGATATTTCGAGTTATACTGGCGAGAATTAGTGTGACCAGTACATTTGCAGAAAGTTCGTGAAATTATTGCACATGTAAAAGTTAAATTGCAACTCCATAGTGAGAGTTATAACTTACAAAAAAGTGCACTTAAATTTTACTGCAAACATTTAAAATCACTATTCACCTTTTTAGTTGCAACAGCTGATATCACTATGCTATTATTGACGCTATTGGAAACTAGTGATACCAGTATATATCACTACTTAACGCTATGGATTAGTATACAGTATTAGTATTAGTGGAATAGATACAGTATGGACTGTAGTGACATATAAGTATCCATCACTATACTATCAGTACTGATATTAAATGTCAGCATGTATCTTGTGTGGTTTAATAAATATATACAGATGACACCACTTGCATAGTAACATGCACATGCGTAGTAATAGTGATACTACTATCCATAGTAAGTGACATTACTAACCGTAGTAAAATCATCATCATAGTGATGTTAGCATCCATACAGATTTTATATACTGACATAATATAGAGTAGTGATATCAATAGTGATTATATACAAATATTTCCAGCAGGGTCCGCCTTAGACGAAATGAGAAAGTGGGCTTCTCCTTATGGCTCGTAGGCTGGCAGTGATTGCCTGCGTTTATATTCAGCTGCATAACGAAATTAATGTACATTTTAGGTCAGTCTAGGTCCGGATTAGCAAAATCTCTCCTCAGCAACTCGAAGATGGCCGTAGACGAAAACTCGGCTGCATTTCGAAATATGCCCTGCCACTGCCCAGCTCCAGCTTAGATACTATGAGCAAAAGGGACTTCTCCTAACGGTCCCTACGCTGGCAGTGATTGCCTGCCGTTAGGGCAGCTAACTAAAGAAATTGCATTTTTAATTTAATTAAGGTTACGATAGCTTCAAATAAACACTCAGAGAGAACAAATGGCTAAATTCTAGAATTATTTAAGTTGGGCTTGGTTAGGATAAATTCACGAAAAAAAAAGTCAAAACAGTAAAAATTATAAATTCCGACAGCTAGGACAGGTGTCATTCGTGTCGACTAGACAAGTATGGTTGAATATGAATATCTTGTGTCTATCCAGTAAATCGGAAAACTTCTTTATAGTATGTTGAGAACTTGTACGAGTCAGGGCATGAGTCTTGTTTAACGCAGCATTTACACAAACATGACGACCAATTTAGTGTTAGGGAGAGGGTTATCCAACTGACGAAAATGGATAGATGGGTTTGGATCAAAGAGTGTTTTTTGATGCACATCCTTCATGCACACCCAGGTGGAAAGATTAGTATATGATCACTATTGATATCACTACTCTATAGTGATGAATAGTGTTTTTTGGACTACTGATGTCAGTATATAAAAATCAGTA
>JAQGAF010005141.1:0-12654 GCA_034687865.1 Kryphioiulus occultus | reverse complement strand
TGATACTAAAGTACGTACTGCTGAATAACTGGTAAGATAATTTTTCATTCTTTTGCGTGTTTTAAAAAACATAGTATTAAGGAAAATTTCTTGTTGTGAGAATCTAACTTTCCAGTAATAAGGTTTTTGTCGACCATTCTCTCCCACCTTTAGTGATATTGAAATGGACATCTGCTGTTTGTGTCTGGTTGGTCTGGCAGGGTCAATTGATGACAGTTAAATTTCAACTTACGATTTAAAATCTTTATTTCTGGAGAAACTATTGTGGAAAACTTAAGCTGTGGTGCTAAAATACGGATATCATCAGAATTGTTTTTTCTATCTACAGAAAGTTACGAAGCTTATATGCCGATTTAACTTGACAATTGCACAAATTAATGCTGGTTCCAGTCTAATTAATTTAGAGAAAACTAATTGGAAGTTCAAAATCTGTACTGTAATTCTAGAGAAACAATTGTGATAGAACTTAAGGTCCAGTAATAGTTTGTCAACCTTCCTCATTATCTTTTGTTTGTGCCTTGTCAGGTTGCCATGGATAGCTCAATTAATGCCAGCTAAGTTTCAACTTGTGATTTTAAAATGGATAATTCTAGACAAACAATTGTAGAGAACTTAAGTTATGGTGCTAATGCGCATATTATCAGATTTGTTTATTTTGACAAAACCTAGTTATGAAGATGATAGGCTGATTTAGCTTGATAATTTGTGATATTTAGGTGGGCATCAGCTGTGTGTGTCTTGATGGTCTGGGAGGGCTCAATGGATGACAGTTAAATTTCAACTTATGATTTCAAATCTGTATTTCTAGAGAAACAATTGTGGAAAACTTAAGTTATGGTGCTAAAATACGGATATCATCAGAATTTTTTTTTGTCTACAGAAAGTTACAAATATGAAATGCTGATTTAACTTGACTAGTGCACAAATTAATGCCGGTCACATTCTAATTAATTTATGGCAAAATAATTGGGAGTACAAAATCGATACTGTAATTCTAGAGGAACAATCGCAATAGAATTTTAGGGCCAGTAATAAGGGGCAGATTTAGCTTGCCAATTGCAAAAAATCAATGCTGGTCCCATTCTTATTAACTTAAAGCAAAAAAATTAATTGGGAGTTCAAATCTATAATTCTAGAGAACTTAGCTATGGTGCCTAATTACGGATATATCATCAGATGCATGCTTTATGATGGCCTAATGCTATTAGAATGTTCATTTAGCTCGATGTTGGTGTCCATCCTAATGATGTGGTGACCACAGAATGAATTGGTCTATTTTTGATTATAATCAGGTATTGAGTTAAGTCGAATTGATTTGAATTGAATGGTGTTTGTCTAATTTGCCTGTATTTGTGAATACTGCCATAACACTGCCCTCATTCCCTGAATCTAGCGAACAAATTCTGAAAATCATCTGACGATTTTACGGATTTTTGTGCGATTGACAAAAATGCCATTAATAGTGCAAGAAGATTTATTTTGATTTGTCTGTTTTTTAAATATTTCATGACTTTGCAGAAGACAAAGTTGACAACATAAATCGGCATGACACTGAAATCGTTAATTTTTTATTTTTTCATCATGTTCAGGCCAATACTTTTTACTGCCATAAAATACCAGTTTGGGTCAAAGAAACCAATTTTTGACAAACGATGTGATGAAGTATCAACTGCAATATGTAACTTGTTAAAATGGCACACTTTCAATAATCATACAGAATTGCGTGAATAAAAATGAATTTATTTACTAAATTCAGTTTTCTTAGAGGGCCTGATTTTTTAAATCATGGTGATGATGGTGCTCATACATGTATTCGCTGATCTATTTAACATCTCAGTCGCGCAAATACAAATAACCAGCAAGGCAGCAACAGCGTATTTAACTAAAATTCATCAGAAATTACTCTCTCTGGAATTAATTATTCAATGATGTTTATTTATGGTAGATGTAAATGGACTGTAAATGCAAACAACACTTTGTCAGAGGTCGAAAGACATACCTAGTAAATTCGAAAGTCACTTGAAAGCCTTTTAATTTTGCATCGCATTAAATAAGGTTTCATGTGTAAATAACAAACTGGTAGAATAAGGCAACAATTTAATATCAGAAAATGTTCCAGATATTAAAATAGATTGATATGCTTCAACTGTATGCACCCAAAGCAAGTGCACATAATTTCCGTAACTTTATTTTGAGGCAAACAAAATCCCAGAGTGTTAAATTATGTCATTCGATTTTTCAATATTTTCCTGCGCAGGGACGAAACACCTCCTTCAAAGGCATAAGTATGTTGAGAATTGCCGTCAATATATTGATAAGAAGTGCAGACCCTTAATCACATTCTGTATAGATTCGAACCTTACACCTAACTGTACATTAATCGAAGAAAACCACATGCATTACAAAATTGCACGATTATAATAATAATAATAATAAAGTACATTGCTAGCCAAGCATGAAAGCAAAATTTTTCTAAATTAATAGCACAACTGTTCTAACTTATCCAAAAATAATGTTAAACATCATGCAGGACATTAACGCAAAGCAATTTCTTCTAAATACATATTATACGGTAAATTTCTATTTTGAATCTGCCTAATTGGGTCCCTGTACCATTCGCAAATCGAATGTTTCCAAAAATAAAGACAATTGTTTGCTGGGCGTCAAAGAAATTTCCAGATTGCACTATTTTTATGCCTCGAGAGATTTGGGAAAAGCTTCCTTAGAATGTTTCTTATGAGCTATTTCATCCATTTTTGCCGAACATGACCCTTAGATGCTTCCAAGGAACTAATCTCAGAAAAACTGATTGAAAATTGAGTGAGAGATTGTCTGTAATTATATGGCATATGGGAAATACACGTACTAAGATACTCAATTTGGACATAAATTATGTACAGTAAATGTATATTTCAACCCTACTTGTTTAGTTGACAAGTATGACACCTGTTCTAGCTAGCACAATTTATCCTATTTATGGTTTTTTGTGGTTTTTTGCTTTGTATTTTTATTCTTCTTGTGTTTTTTTGTGTTTATGCATAATACAAGCTAAAAACGTTATTTATTTTACTGCCTGCCCACAATCTCAATGTATCTGTATGTTGGTGCAAGGCAGCAGCAGGGCATATTCCGAAGTGCAGATTTTTTTAAAATTCAAACCGGTTTGAAACCTGAACGCAAAAGCACTACATCAAGATGACAACCAAGCTGAAATATACTGTACAGGGTGTTCAAAAACTCGAAGGCAACAGTGATCATTTCTTTCTATTCAGGCTTAAATGCTATTTTCCCCTTGCATAGTTTTGGTAACCAATTTCACTTTTTGGATACCAATAAACTTCGAAAAAATTGATTACATGAAATATTAGGGAGCTGCAACCTGAAATCGATTGCTGGTTTTGTTGAATATACATTTCTGCGATCACCAGTTTATCAGTTGAAATTAGCTTTCATCAGTTTGCCATCAACTTTGTGTTTGGCTGTCTATTCTAAAGACATTTATTTGATAAATTCAGGTGAATTTTCGCCGAAATTTGACCAGTTCCGATTGGGAGAGCATTCCAAGCCCAAAAACATAAATGCAAAACTCATTTGTTTTGTTTTTTGTTGACATTCCGAGGCAATCAGTTATGCCATGACAGGGCAAGCAGTGTCAGGGTGGGTTTTTCTGGAAGGCGAGTCCTCAAAGAAGTTTCCAGAATGTTTAAGGGCGGATTGCAAACCAAGCCCACCATGCATTTTTCCGGAAAATTTGGGGTGAACCATGCAGTAACCTTGGCTTTGTGAAAACAAAAAAAAAATCGTTAACTAACCTAGGGTAAATCTGAATAACAGGGAAACCCGAATGTGCTGCAAATTTCCTCTTTTCGGCTCCTTGAGATCACATTGTTCGTATCCGGGTTCTGGAGCCTCTGGGTTGGTTGGTTGGCACATTTCGCAGCGTTAATGATGACCCTCATATGCTGGTCCATTGCTGGTCGTAAAGCAGACTTAACTATGTTTACCTAACCCCTTTTATGCGAACGTGCATGCGACTTATAAACAAAGGTGTTTTTACTGGCGATTTTTCTGTCGTTTCGGGCAATTTGTCGAGCATTGAGTGACAGAGTCACTAAGCGTCTTCCAGATCTAGCAGCTCCTTTTGATGCGACTTCTTGGAATGATATTGCTTTCTTATTACCGGTAATAAAAAGGAGAGAAAGTTGCAACAATGGCGCTTGTTTACTGGGTCACTTTGTTTTTTATTGATTCCATGCTCCAACTTGCAGTATAAGGAGAGAGTAAGAGGCATATTGTCGCCATGGCCACTTGCGGACAGCTTAGGCTTATCGCCGCTGGCGAAATGACGCTGGTTTTTGCAAAAAGTACAAGTTGATGAAAAGGCAAGGAATTCTTGGAGAGGACATCAAGAACCTTCTTAATGCACTCGCCTTTGATGTCGAGCTTAACTTGATAGCTGCAGGCAGGCCGCCAAAATGCTTGTGGAAATGAAATAGGAATTGCATGCCGAGGAGCTAAATGCACTTACATGTAGACAGGACACGAATTCATTTCAAACGAGGGGTTAAGTTGTTTAAGGAACAGCATGCAGCAAAATAAACATGATTAAAAATGCACTGTACTCAGTAGAGTTGTTTGTGGACTTGTTATGCAGGCTTGGTCTTAATTAATGCAATGTTTAAAATTAAGAGGTATTGAGATACATGTTCTCATGAATGTCCTGTCTTCAGCCCAGACTATATTTCTAATTATTCACATGGGTTTGCAAATGAAACCTTGCTTTAAGTGCATTTTAAAAATTGTCATTGACATATGACTGTTCAAGAATTATGTCATTTGATGAAGGTAGTGAGGGGTGGCCAAATGATGAGTTGAGTCATCATTGGCCTTTTATGAACCTTGGAGTAGAATTCATCATTTGGGTTCCAACTTTGCATATAAGTTGGCCTAATAATTGTGCAATAAACGTGCAGTAAAATAAACATGATTTAAAATGCACTGTATTTAGTAGAACTGTTTAAGAACTTGTTTGTGAAGCTTGGTCTTAATTAATGCAATGTTTAAAATTCAAAATGTATTGAGATACATATCCCCGGAAAGTCCTGTCCTCAGCTAGTGCATTTTAAAACTTGTCACTGACAAATGACTGTTTAAGTATTATGTCATTTGATGATATTATGACACTTGATGAAGGTAGTGAGGGGGTGGCCAAATGATTAGATGAGTCATCATAGGCCTTTTGTGAAACCTTGGAGTAAAATTCATCATTTGGGATTCAGCTTTGCAAATAAGTTTGCCTAATAAATGTGCCCTTAGTTAGCACTTTTTTATTACTTTTTTAACTACATGTATTTACATCTATTTTCAATCCAAATTATCTTTGAACTACCAATACATTATTTTGATATGACTCTTAGGTCAAATCACATTTTGGCTAATTTTTTAAGTCAAATTGGGGGAAGGAGTTCGAAATGATGTCAAATGCTGACATGGGGTACTGTCGGATGTTTTGAGGCAAAACAACTATTTTCGGATGAAAGAAAGCGAATTTTTGGCTGATACACTGTTGTAGAAAAGAAAAATTGTTATCAGTAATTCTGCAAAATGAAGTTAAAAAAACGTTGCCATGGCTGGTGTATTCGAATATTTCATTTGATATCATAGATAGTCATTATTTTCCCTTTCTAATTAATGCCATTGTGGCGGTTTTTTCGGTTTTTCAAGGTAAACGTTTTTTTTTTATACAAGATACATGTACTTGCGAGCAAGAGCCCATTCCCCCAGTTGCGTCAAAATACACGCCAGATAACCGTTATCGTAATATAAGTTTTGCTTTTATGAATAATAAAAAGAAATATCATGACTATTAGTTTCAGTTGTTTCACTTTAGTGATGCTCATTCTTCCTGCTCGAAAATCGTTTCGAAAACAAGACGCAATTCAATGCCCCCATAAGGATATGTTTATTATTTTTCCTGAAAAAAAGGAAATTATTACCCTATAAATGTCACTGTTCTGTTTGAAGCTAATGAGAATCGGTAGGCATGAGCTAGTACAAAGTATTATGTTCGATCAACCTGAAAATCTCCCATCAAAAACACACACTGGTAGTTAAAAGTAAATCCTGTCACAAGAGGATAGTAGAAATAAAGTCTGCTCTCTTTCTGACCAATCACGAGAGGACCTTGCAGCCGACTTATCCCCAGAGTCCCAAAAATGGTCTATTTTTTACTGGATACTTATTTTTAGTTGCTGCTTGTCCGGGTTACGAAGCTGTTGAATATGCCAATAATGATGCATGGAGTTCTCGTCTTATTGGATTTCGGAGGTTTTTTCATTCTCTTATTCGCATTCAAATAAAAATAACTAGACAGATATTAAAAGAAACGAAGCAATAATGTTAGTGGTCCCTTCAAATGGATAGGAGCAGCGAATAAAACGTCAGCAGGATGTGGTAAACTTTGAAAAATTCGACCCCCTGGTGCTGGAATTGCAATATTTAGTCATTTCCGCCTTTAGTAATAAATTTCGCAGAAGTTTAAAAACAATTTGAAAACCAAACTAATTTATTTTAATTTATAAAGCTATCGGAAACACTAGCGCCCCAAGTTTACCGTAATTGCCAAATTTGAAAATACGAATTAGTAGTCGTGTGTAGTCGATGTAACATCTTAGGAATGCTGTTTGTGAATGCTGGGGAACCTCTGGGGTTCTTTCATAATAACGAGATGGTTGGTTCAATAATTTAAATTGGACTTGTCTATTTTACCCATCAATAAAAACTCAAGATTGGGAAATGCAGTGATCACAAAGTCGTACCCTCACTGCAATTTTAAAATAATTTTGGACAAAAACTTGAAGTTAAGGAAGGGTTTTTCCAGACCTGGAAAACCTAGAAAAGTCAGGGAAATTGAAACGGCCTGGAAAAGTCAGGTATAACTGATTTACTTTTATAAAATCAGGGACATTCAATAAATCATTAACTAATTTTGTATAGCTAGTTTTTGGTCTGCACAAAAGCCAAGAAATCACAAGCAATTCTGTAAAAGAAATTAACAAAACTGGAAAAGTCAGGGAAAGGTCAGGAAAGTTGAAAACGTCATCTCTGGGGGAACTCTGTAAAAGGACCACATTTTGGAAAACGGTCTATAGAAGAATTCCTATTTTTTATGTGTTTGATTCACAAGGAGAACCACTAGAATCGAAAATGGTGTCGATAAAGGAAAACTAGTTCTAACATTTTCAAAATTTGTTACTTGTAACTCTAACAGTTTTCCTAAATTAATTTTTGCGATGAGTGTAGAACTTTATCATTATCTAGTACATTTCACGTATAATCAGTGCACAGATTTATTCGTAAAGCATTTGTTATAAATTGCCTGTATTTTCACAAACACTCCTTCGCCTTAACCTAAGTGTTCGAAAATGGTTTCCATCACAACTCCTTGTGGAATTGGTATCGATACCTATGTATATTGAGCTCTTAATTTAGCAGATCACACTTAGAAGTGCAACAGACCATTGAAATCAGGTCGAGTATTAATTTAAGAATGGAATTACAAGTGTTCGTCCCAATTAAAATAGCCGCTGCCATTCAAGCGCGACCTAATGACCTTCCTTAAAGCACATCCAATGGACGTTAATGTCAGTGGTATATTTTGAGCCTTGTTAATCTGTTCGTAGCTGTCGGTTCACTACATAACAAGCCTGAAGCAGGGGTCATCGAGTGTCCATCACAATATGGGCTCAAATGGGCCGAAATTAATGTGGGAGACGAATTTTTATTAAAGTTGGGAGAATTAATTGCGCCCCAGCTGTTGAAATAAGTAGAGATAACCAGGCGTGTAGACTGGGGATGGCCCTTGACCTAATACCTCTTATGATGGGCCAACTAATAGTGAAGCAATTGACCTGCTGGCAAATCGTTGCCATGGCTTATTCATTATGGAGGATTTAAATGAGACTTTAAATTATAATTTGATTTAGGTCGTGTCGATAATTAACTCTTGAGCTAATGAATTTGGTACGTGATTTTATTAAGCATGAAACCTGATTTCATATAATTCGCAATTTAACGAATATTGTCAAAACCAGACAGATACTTGGTGTTGTTAGTGATGGCTACTCTGTCAGAATTTCAAACAAATTGTGGTTACTTTATGATGACCCAAATGAATTTGTTCAAACTGTGTGCTACTATCGAATTCTCACAAATGTGGAATTCACCCACAAGTTTCGAAAAAAAGCTCTCACCATTTTTCATTGACGCCATTTTATTAGACTGTTTCCCCATTTTCTTCCACTTAGCAAAATGACAAGGATTTGCCATTAAGGGAAAACTCCATGCCCCCAATCGCCGAAAATCTTAAGGAAATTACAAGACTTAACGAATGCTTCCTTTGGGAAGTTACTATAGAAACTGAAGTAATGTTGTAATATCGGGCATTTGTCAGCCTGTACGGTTTAAATCAGTGTGGGAATCAGAACACAAAAAGAATACCTTTTAGAGCTAAGATGTGCTCCAATGCCTTTCTGGAAATTGTATAATTGTTGGAAGGTTGGTAAGAAAATATATAATAATGAGGCTTTTAATGTAATGCAAAACACTTAAATAAAAAATACATTTCCGTAGAACCTGGGAATCCTTGGAAGCCTGGAAAAGTCAGGAGATTTTGTAATTGACTGGAAAACCTGGGAATGTCGAGGGAATTTTCACATATTGTCAACAAGTTAGGGGATTTCCTAACTTAATTATCATTTCAATTCAGAAGTTATATCATACTTCGGTTATGACGGGTACTGTGGTTCTTAGCTGAAGTTGGCCTTTTTCTCAACAAAAGCCAACTCCAATATGGCTGACCGGTTCCTTGTATTTGATTTCTGTCGAAATGTGCCAAATTAAGATAAATTCCAAGCATCTGAGTATTCCTAATTAAAAAAAGTGAGTTCCTAGATACTATGATGTTGTGTGAATTTCCTTATTATACGAATTTAATAATTATCGTATAGTCAGCTGCAGAAATGTTTATTAAAAACCTTATATTCTTGAGCAGGTTAATTTTAGTTTATATGTAGCGGTATATTGGCTGATGGGGAAACTTTAAACGTCAGGGTAAAATAAAAATTGAAACCTGGGAAAGTCAGGGGATTTTATTTTACTAATGCAGTCGGAACCCTGGCATACCTGCGTTGGAGTTCCACTAACTTTTTCGAAAATTTGTTTCTTGTTACTATAGGTAGCTGTTCTTTTTTAATTAATAAGGAGGGTAGGGGTTTATGATCGCCATGTATATCCCTCGAGGCAATTTTTCAAAGCTCGTTATGTACATGTACAACTTGTATCATTGAGAAATTGCTCTTTCTCGGTCTTTGACCCCAGCCACTTGGGTCGCGTCAGTCTGCTTTTACCTTTATCTGATTTTGATGCCATGCATCAGCAGCTTTTGCTGCGGAAGTTTCGCTGAATAACTGAAGAAATAGCCTTGTCTCGGACCATTGTGGGTTTTCGAAGGCAAAGGTGAAAAACCTCGTCTTATTTTTAGCATCCCTTATGTTTTCGGAAATGCTCACAGGAGCCGTTCCTGGTAGTCCATCCATACTTAATCGCATTTCTGAATTTATACAGTTTTAACGTAGGAGCCTGTGGGTTTTCATCGGGGAATTTGAATACGCGCTCTAGAGATGGGTTTTTCCATTGCTGTTTTTACGTAAACATTTTTTTCTCAACCTTCGTGTTTTGGACTTAGTGAGTTAGCCGTTACGACGCTGTTCACTCCAACGACATCGTTATGGCGTTGTTGGTATTTCCTTATTAAAGCGCCATTAGGAGAAGCTGGCTGACGCTCGTACCTTGCAAATGAGGCAGCTACGTGCGAAATTCATCGTAGAAAGTAAATGAAAATGCTGTTGCCTGGTTTTATGATTGTTATTTACCCCTAAATGGGCGCAAACAACCAATACACTTGAGCCGAGCATGATTGCCCTACTTTGGGTGCGGGGGTACAGGGTGGCCCGTATTCGCAGTGAGGAGATGGACGTTGTCTGAATACGGATCGTGGTCCGAATTCGGTAAGGATTTTACTTTCAATGACAATTTTTGAATTTTGCGAAATGAGCGGTTTGAAAATGCTCGACGTTCTTGTTCCGTTCACACACTCGTTGAATTTTCAGAACTTATTTTCATTACTCATGAGGTGATATTGAGAATCTCATTGGCCAGTCATGGCCACCAAAAATTGCAGATCGTAGAAATGCAGGGTGATCATAAAGTCCAGTTTTCGTTTCAAACATTAATTTTAAAAAAACTGTTAGGTATACAAGGAACACATTTTAAAATACTAGTGGCGATTTTCTGATTGACTAGCTCACTCTTGAAATAAAACGTTCATTTGAGGATGCTGTGTTGCAAAATCGCATCCTAATGGAACGCTTCGAAAAACTGGTTCAGTTTCGGCTATCGTCCAAATAAAAATAAAAGTTGTTACCGGTTATTCGTTTTATAATTATTTCGAAACAAAATTGGGAAAATGTGTAGGTTTTGGCTGAAAATATTTGGATACACCGTTAAGGAGAGAAAATATTTGGATTCAACGATAATGAGACTTATGGCAGTTGGCGGAAAATATTTCGAAGCAAATTTGGAGATAGTCGTAGTTCTTTTATGAAAATATTTAGGAACTAATTTAGGGAAATTTGTAGTTTTTGTTGAAATATTTCGAATCAGAGAAATTTGTAGTTTTACTAAAAACTAAAAACGTAATTACTTGCTTTGAACGATTCGTTTTATTAGGGTATGTTTTTTTGTCTTAAAATGTTCATATATACAGTACATGTAAGCTCGTATGAACGTTATACGACCAGATTTAAAAACCTGAAAAATACCGACTGGATTCGTGCTCCTATAATATCCCTAAAACGAAATTAATAACTTTAAAATGACGTTTGCTTTGAACGCTTCATTTTACTAGGGTATGTTTTTTTAATTTTTCGTCTTGTATTTTTCATTTATTCGCTCGTAACAACATTATACGAGCAGTTTTAATAACACTGGATTCGTCCTCCTGCAATATCGACGTGTTTGGGTGACGCTGTGTGATGTTAAGAACTGGGATTTTCGCATTGTACAGAGTGTTCCCGAAGTGCTTCCTTTCATGGGAACTTGGCGGCTTGCAATCCTCTCCAAAGTGGATGCTCGCATCCAGCACAGAAACTGGGTTATTTAATAGGAAACTAATTGGTTTCGAAGCGAAATCGATTGCCACTTCCAATGCCAAGGCGCTTCAGTTCAAGGTCTCAGCCTTGAATGTCTATTGATTTCTGCAATTGTTTTACATATATTTCAATTTGAAAGACGCTGCTACCCATTTGCTCGTTGCCTGAAATGTGCATACAAGCATTTTCAACGTTTTACGAGGCATTCATTTGGGATTGCCGACGGCGTTCCGCCACCTCTCTTTTTCAAAACTTTACTACCCATCGTTTAGAGTTAATGAAGCGAGTTTATCGTTTTTCTTCAAATTCAACTTGGCGCCGTTCGTTGTACGAAATCCAACCCCCCAAAACGTTTCTCCTGCTCAAAATTCCTAATTAAGTCCGGCAGCCATAATTGCTGCGATGAAAACCGATGGCGATGAACTTAAAATTGGTTAGCAAATGGACTCTTAATTGCGCGCTAATGCTTCGGTTTTCAAAAGCTTTAGTGTGACGATCGATCATATTTAATTTTTATTTCGGGATTGTGCGCTTGCGCATTGGAGGTGTATTGTACATGTTCAGTGTGACGATATTTGAGCCGTCAGGCATGGCAGCTAATTGGCTAACAGCAATTACATGTAAGTGAATATGCCATAACCCAGTGTCGGATTCCAGACAAAAAAGTTTTGTTTTGCATTTTCATTTGAAGCCATACTTGTTATACTCAAGAGCACTGCACTGAAATCTAGTTTTAGAAACTGGGTTCCCACTCGGTAATGGAAAATCTTGCGTATAAGAATGACAACACTGCTCAATTTGGCAATCGTATGGAAAACATTGGACATGTACATTTTTATTATCATCGCTGACATATGGTAGGTTTCTCCCAGACCTGGAAAACCTGAATTTTTCAGGGAAAATGGATTTACTTTTTAAAAAAGTCATGTAAATTCAGCAAATCGATAATACTTGCCTCATAGCTAGTTATTGGGGAACGCAAAAATCAACTGAAGAAAAATTTGGAGAAATTAATAATGCATTGTCATTTAAAAAAAAGTAATCGAAATGTGCCCTTCCCTTGAGAAAATGGGGACTATCTCCTAATCACATTGTAAAAACAGTAATTAACGATACATTTAGCATCTCTCAAATTAACATGTTTTATGGATTGATTTAAAACCTGGAAATGTCAGGATAAGGTCAGGGAAGTTGAAATTGTCATCTTTTGGGGAATTCTGTGTTATGCTGACTGATAATGCATGCCATCTACCATCACTTGCATGTAGTAAGTAAGGCAACGTGCTAATTTAACCAGTACACCTGGCCCCCTTGGTATACTTGAGGTACAACATCTCTTATGTATAGTTACAATATTTTTCGTACAAGGAGAATAGCTGAAAGTGCTGTACTGCATAATATAATCTGAACATGAACACTGAGAAAGTTGGCTTCTCCTATCGGA